>MU781779.1:0-82159 GCA_026770625.1 Nicotiana glauca
AAACTCTTTTTATGCTTATATATATGTCCCTTTCGCCGGAGTATGTTAAAGCGCCGTAAAAAAGAGGTGTGACAGTTGTTGTTATAGTTTTTGTACATTTTATCTATTGTTTCAGACTTCTATTACGTTTAATTGGTATCTAAACTCCATTAATTGGTAATTAACTCCAATGAGGTGGGGTTGTGAGTGTTAATTGGTCGAGCTTGCCTAGCATTGTGTTAGGCGCCATCATGACTGGGGTTGGGGTCATGACAAGTCGGTATCAGAGCCTAGGTTACATAGGTCTCGCGATTCATGATCCGATTTAGTAGAGTCTCGCAGATTGGTACAGAGACGTCTGTACTTATCCTCGAGAGGCTGTAGAACCTTTAGGAAAAACTTCAAATTCTTGAAATTCTTGTCGCGCAATTTTGTTGATCCAAGAACTAAACTTCTATTATTCTATTCTCTCGCAGATGGCGAGGACTCACGCTTCCAGACGAGGTGGATGACCACCAGTGCCACCCATTGAGGCCACCAGATGCCGTTGATGCAGTCGTGGATGTGGTAGAGGTAGAGTAGCGAGGGCAGCACCTGTTGATCCACCAGCTGCCCCTGCTCCGGATCAGGCTCCAACAGCTGTACAGGTCTAGGCATCAGCAGTGCCCATCGTGATTCCAGGTCTATAGAAGACCCTGGCATAGATCTTGATAGTTTGCACTGGCCCGACTCAGGTAGTTTCAGCCACCACAGCAGCAACTACTTCACAGGCCGTAGGAGGCAATCAGACCCCCGCTGCTCGCACACCTAATCAAGTAATACAGGGATTATAGACACCGGGGGCACCTCCAGCTCAGCTTGTTGCACCAGCTCAGGAGTTCATACTGCTAGTTATGCCAGATAATGAGCAGCATCATCTTGAGAGGTTTGGCAGGCAGCAACCTCCGTCATTTAGTGGTGCTGAGGGCGAGGATGCCCAGGGTTTTCTTGAAAAGTGTCAGCGGATGCTCCGCACAGCAGGGATTCTTAAGACTAGTGGTGTGGCATTTACCACCTTTCATTTTACTGGGGCTACCTTCTCTTGGTGGGAGGCGTGTGAGGCATAGGCCGATAGGTGCAGTTCCCCTTACTTGGCAGGAGTTCTCTACTCTCTTCTTGGATAAGTATGTAGCACAGTCCCACAGGGAGGAGCAGCATAAGTAGTTTTAGTGGCTAAGGTAGAGAGATATTACTGTGTCTCAGTGTGAGGTGAGATATTCTGAGTTGGCTCGTCATGCCGTGTGCATTGTTCTGACTGATCGTGAGAGGATCAGGAGATTTGTTGATGGCCTTAACTACCATCTTCATATCTTGATGACTAGAGAGAGAGTATTGGGTGTCTCGTTTGATGAGGTGGTTGATATCGCTCGTGAGATTGAGACGGCTCGCCGGCAGGATAAAGAGGAGAGAGAGGCCTCAAGGTTCTGGTAGTTTTTGTGGTGCTTCTTCGAGGGGTAAGTTACAACATGGTAGAGGTCGTTATTTCATACCCGCTCAGTCGGTCCATCCAGAGTATCGTGGGGCATCTTCAATTCATGGTTATCAGGGGTCTTAGCAGTGCCAGTCATTACTCAGCGCCTTCCCAGCACAAAGTTCATCTCGTGCCCCATCAGTCCAGGGTTCTTCTGTGGCAGGTCCTTCTACTGGTCATTCTTGGTCCAGGGGTTCCCTTCAATCCCCATCTCCAACAACGGTAGTTGTTATGAGTGCGGAGAGTTTAGGCAAATGAGGAGGCAGTGTCCTCGACTTTGTGATGGTCAGTATCAGCAAAGGGGTTGACCCTTGAATTCTGTTCTAGTTACTTCACCACCCACCCAGCCAGCTAGTGGTGGAGGTCAGGCAGCCAGGGATCGCCCCAGAGGGAAAGGTCGATCAAGCAGTGGCCAGGCTTGTTTTTATGCTATTCCAGGCAGGACAGATGCAATCGCTTCTAATGTTGTCATTACAGGTATTGTTTCAGTCTGCCACAGAGATGCCTTTGTATTATTTGATCCCTGTTCCACCTATTCATATGTGTCTTCATATTTTGCTCATTATTTGGGTATGCCCCGAGAGTCACTTTCTTTACCCTTTAATGTGTCTACCCCGATGGGTGATACTATTATTGTGGACCATCTGTACCGGTCATGTGTTGTGATTATTGGGGGTTTGGAGACTCGAGTTAATTTGTTGCAATTGAGCATGGTGGACTTTGATATTTTGGGCATGAATTGTCTATCTCCATGCCATGCTATTTTAGACTGTCGTGGTAAGATAATCACTTTGGCTATGCCGGATGTACCGAGGATCGATTGGCGTGGTATGACTGATTATGTTCCTAATAGAGTGATTTCTTTCTTGAAAGCCCAGTGTATGGTTGGGAAGGGTTGTCTATTATATCTAGCTTTTGTGCGGGATATTGGAGCTGAGACTCCTAGTATTGATTCTGTTCCAATTGTGAGGGATTTTCCTGATGTGTTTCCTGTTGACCTACCGGGCATGCCAACGGACAAGGATATTGATTTTGGTATTGACCTGGTGTTGGGCACTCAACCCATTTCCATTTCGCCATATCATATGGCATCAACAGAGTTGAAAGAGTTGAAGGAGCAGCTTCAGGAACTCCTAGATAAGGGGTTCATTTGGCCTAGTGTGTCACTGTAGGGTGCGCCAGTTTTATTGTGAAGAAAAAGGATGGAACAATGAGAATATGCATTGATTATAGGCAATTGAACAAGGTAACAATTGAGAACAAGTATCCACTGCCTTGCGTTGATAATTTATTTGACTAGCTGCAGGGAGCGAGGTGTTCTCTAAGATTGATCTCCATTTGGGCTATCACCAGTTGAAGATCAGGGATTCGGATATTCCTAAGACTGCTTTCAGGACTAGATATGGTCACTATGGGTTTCTTGTCATGTCTTTCGGGCTGACCAATGCCCCAGTAGTGTTCATGTATCTGATGAACAGTGTATTTTTGCCTTATCTGGATTCATTCATTATTGTATTCATTGATGATATTCTGGTGTACTTGCGTAGTTAGGAGGAGCACGTAATGAATTTGCGAGTAGTATTGCAAAGATTGAGAGAGGAGGAGCTTTATGCAAAGTTCTCCAAGTGTGAGTTTTGATTCAGTGGCTTTCTTGGGAAACATGGTGTCTAGCGAAGGTATTCAGGTTGATCCAAAGAAGATAGAGGCGGTGCAGAGTTGGCCTAGACTGTCCTAAGCCACAATGATTCATAGCTTTCTTGGGTTTGGCAGGCTATTATCGCCGGTTTCTTCAGGTATTTTCATCCATTGCATCGCCCTTGACCAAGTTAATTCGAAAGGGTGCTCAATTTGTATAGCCAGACGAGTATGAAGAGAAAGTTCAGAAGCTCAAGACAACTTTGACAACAGCTCCAGTATTGGTTTTGCCATCAGCTTCAGGTTCATATAACGTATATTGTGATGCTTTGAGAGTTGGGATTGGTTGTGTATTGATGCAGAAGGGTAGAGTTATTGCTTATGCTTCTCGTTAGTAGAAGCCCCATGAGAAGAATTACCCTGTTCAAGATTTGGAGTTGGCTGCCATAGTTCATGCATTAAAGATTTGGCGGCACTACTTGTATGGCGTATCTTGTGAGGTATTCACTAATCATCACAGTATTTAGCATTTATTCACGCAGAAGGACCTTAATTTGAGGCAGCGGAGCTAGCTAGAGTTGCTTAAGGATTATGATATTACTATTCTGTATCATCCGGGAAAGGCCGATGTAGTGGCCGATGCTTTGAGCCGAAAGGCAGTGAGTATGGGGAGTTTGGCGTACATTTCCAGTTTGGGAGAGGCCCTTTGTAGTTGATGTTTAGGCTTTGGCCAATTAGTTTGTGAGAATAGATATTTTGGAGCCTAGTCGGGTATTGGCTTGTGTGGTTTCTCGATCTTCCTTATATAATCGCATCAGAGAGCGCCAGTATGATGATCCGCATTTGCTTGTCCTTGAGGACAAAGTTCAGCATCATAATGCCAGAGATGTGACCATCGGTGAGGATGGTGTGTTGAGGATGCAGGGCCAGATCTGTGTGCCCAATATGGATGGGCTTAAAGAGTTGATTCAGGAGGAGGCCCATAGCTCGTGGTACTCTATTCATTTGGGTGCCGCGAAGATGTATCAGCATTTGAGGCAGCACTATTTGGTGGAGAAGAATGAAGAAAGACATTGTGGGATTTGTAGCACGGTGTCTCAATTGTCAGCAGGTGAAATATGAGCATCAGAGACCGGTGGTTTGCTTCAGTAGATGGTTATTCACGAGTGGAAATGGGAGAGGATCACTATGCATTTTGTGGGTGGTCTTCCTCGGACTTTGAAGAAGTTCGATTTGGGTGATTGTGGATCGGCTGACCAAGTCCTTGTACTTCATTCCAGTGTGTACTACCTATTCTTCAGAGCAGCTGGAAGGGATCTTTATCCGAGAGATTGTTCGGTTGCATGGTGTTCCAGTTTCCATTATCTTAGATAGAGGCACTCAGTTTACTTCTCAGTTTTGGAGGACTTTTCAAAGAGTATTGGGTACTCAGGTAGAGTTGAGCATAGCATTTCATCCTCAGACGTACGGATAATCCGAGCGTACCATTCAGATATTGGAGGACATGTTGCGTGCTTGTGTTATTGATTTTAGAGGTTTATGGGATGAGTTTTTGCCACGAGCAGAGTTTTCCTACAACAACAGCTATCAGTCCAACATTCAGATGGTATCGTATGAGGCTTTGTATGAGAGGCGGTGTAGATCTCCATTTGGTTGGTTCGAGCCCGGCGAGGCTAGGCTATTGGGGACAGATTTGGTACAGGATGCCTTAGAGAATATGAAGGTGATTCAGGAGAGACTTCATACAGTGCAGTCACGCCAGAAGAGTTATGCGGACTGGAAGGTTCTAGATGTGTCTTACATGGTTGGTGAGAAGGTCTTGCTGAAGGTTTTGCCCATGAAGGGTGTTATGAGATTTTGAAAGAAAGGGAAGTTGACTCTGCGGTTCATTGGGGAGGTGGCTTATATGCTTGCTTTGCCACCCAGCTTGTCGAGTGTGCATCTGGTATTTCATGTTTCTATGCTCTGGAAGTATGTTCGGGACCCATCTCATGTGTTGGACTTCAACACATTTCAGTTGGACGATGATTTGACCTTTAGTGTGGGGCCAGCGGCTATTTTAGGTCGTCAGGTTCGAAAGTTGAGGTCGAAAGATAGAGCTTCAGTAAAAGTGCAGTGGAGAGGTCGGCCCATGGAGACGGCTACCTTGGAGACCGAGCGGGAGATTCGGAGCAGATAACCTCACTTCATTGAGGCTTCAGGTATGTTTCTTGACTCGCTCGAGGATGAGCGTTTGTTTAAGTTGGGGAGGATGTGACGACCCGGCCAGTCGTCTCATGAGATACCACTCTGTTTCCCCCATTTTCTGCTTCATTATCCGTGTCCTATGTGATCGAGTTGTCTTGGAGTGGTTAGGGTAGGAAATGAGACACTTAGTCTTTTTAAGAAAGGCTTAGTTTGGAAAGGTTAATCGGATATTGATTTTTGTGTTAGAGGGATCGGATGTGATTTTCAATGATTCGATTAGCTTCGGGGGATGATTTGTGACTTAGGAGTGTGATCAGAAGTGGTTTTGGAGGCCCGGTGTAGAATTAGGCTTTAATTGGCAAAGTTAGTATTTTGGCGATTTTCGGTTGTTAGGTGAGATTTTGATCCGAGGGTCGGAATGGAATTTTGAGAGTTGCAGTAGCTTCGTTATGTGTTTTGGGATGTGTGTGCGAAATTTCAGGTCAATCGGGGATTATTTGGTTGGGTTTTTTTAATCAAAAGCGTATTTCAGAAGTTTTTGGAAAGCTTAGGCTTGAATTCGATGATCGCTGATGGTTTTGGTGATGTTTGAGGTTTTTTGATTCTTTTAGAAAGTTTGAATGATGTTTTAGGATGCGTTGGTGTTTTTGATTGAGGCCCCGGGGGGGCCTCAGGGTGATTTCGAAAGGTTAACGGAAGGTTTTGAGACTGAAGGATTTCAGAACAATTGTAGCAGTAGTGCAGGCCTAATTTGGCCTTCGCGTTCGTGAGCTGGGGGTCGCGTTCGTATAGCAGGATTTTGGCAGGCCAAACTTTTGCTCTTCGCGTTCATGTTAGGGTGTTCTCATTCGCGGAGGGTGGGCTCTTTGTGCTTCGCATTCGCGAGGAATGGTTCGTGTTCGCATTGGAGAACTTAAGGATCCGTATGTTTTGTTCTTTGCATTCGCAACATAGGCCTCGCGTTCGCATAGTTTAGGCGGAGGAAGATTTGCATTCACGAGTGTGGTACCGCGTTTACGAAGGGTTATTTTTTGTCAAAGAAAATTTGTGCATCGCGAATGCGTGGGTTTTACCGCATTCGCGAAGAAGGAAATCCAGGAACCCATTGATGTGAAATTTTTTGGGTTTGAGAAGTGGGCCCGAGGCTCGGGTTTTGCCAATTTCAGAATTTTTTATATTTTTTGATTGTTTTCGCTTGGGTTTTGTTCCCTTAACCTATTGTAACGTATTCGTTCTAGTTTTGGTCAGATTCGACGAGCGAGGAGGCCGATTTGAGGGGCAAGGGCATAGCGGGCTAGAGCTTTGGCCGGTTTGAGGTGAGTAATGATTGTAAATGATGTCCTGAGGGTTTGAAATCCCGGATTTGCACAACGTAGTGCTGTACTGAGTTGAGACTCACGCTGTACGATGAGCGTGGGGTCCGTTACTGCTGGGGATTGTGACATGGTCCATCTCGATTGATGATTTTACCGTGTTTTTTACTAAGGCTTGTTTATTATCATTATGATTTGGGCTAGTTGCCATGTTTGGGGCCTTGTGCCGACCTATAGAACCATTAGGGGAATTTTGACTAATTTTCCTCACTTTACTTACTAACAAGCATATCCTCGGTCATGTTACTAATCGTTTAAACAATATGAACCGGTTTTAGAAATGTGAATCCCAAATGAAAGAAATATGTGGGTGAAGATCCCTACCTTATATTATTGTGCCCGAGAAGTTGTGATTATAATGACTGAGAGGGGTTGAGAACCCAATAGTGAGGATTTTATATATCTTATGGATCGGACTGCACACTGCAGCGAATATCTATATGGATCAGTCTACACACTGCAGCAAGTGTATATGTGGATCGGGCTGCGCACTACAGCAATATAGCACTTGGGCTATATGAGCCTCTCCCGGAGTCTACACATCTCCAGTGAGCGCAGTCGACTACTTATATGGATCGGGCTGTGCGCCACAACGATGTACGGATCGGGCTGCACGCCGCAGCGGTCATTGTGAGTTCGGTTAGTATGAAAGGGTATATGGATTGAGTGTTGAGGATAAATAATAATTAATGAACTGTAAGCTCGAGGAGCGGGTATATATTTGATAAATTCCTAATAAGATACCTTTCTACCTGCTTTTAAGAGATTTCACCTGGTTTTCTCCATTATTTTACTTCTTTAAGTTGTTTTACTTCTTTAATATAGAACTGCTTAGTGCCTTTACGTGATTTCATACTATCAGCCATTAATTATGATTATTACTCATTGGGTCGGAGTACTCACTTTACTGCCCGCACCTTGTATGCAGATCCAGATGTTCCTGAGGCATAATGGGAGCTTTCTTGTTGATCATCTACCACCGGAGTCATAGAGGTAGATGCATGGCGTTCGCAGACCCGATTTCTCCCTCTATATTTTATTTTTCCTGCATTCTAGACTATCTCTGTATTAGATTGTTGAAATCTTGTAATAGAGGCTCTTGACTTGTGACACCGGATCGGTGGGCTATTGAAGAGATGTTGTTATGGTTTCCGCACATTTTATCTTTTTTTTTTCAGTCTTCTATTATGTTGAATTGGTATCTAAACTTTGTTAATTGGTAATGAACTCCAATGAGGAGGGGTTATGAGTGTTAATTGGTCGACTTTCTAGCATTGTGTTGGGCGCCATCACGACCAGGGTTGGGGCCGTGACACGAGGCCGGTCACCTGAATTCATAAAGATGGCATGGATATTAGAGCACAAAAAATCAAAAATCGTGCTGAATTGTTATTTTATGGCCTAAAAATGCCAAAAATGAGGAATGATCATGGAAAAGTAATGACGGTTGGTTGTTAGGTCATTTATGATGGGCCTACAAAAGTTTAGGTGATTCAGGGCCGGTAGCACGAATTTATGAAGATGGCGTGGACATTAGCGCACGAAAATTAGAAATCGTGCTGAATTTGTGTTTTATGGCCCTAAAGTGCGAAAAATGGTTAACGATCATGGAGAAGAAATGAATTTTGCTCATTAGGTCATTTCTAATAGACCTACAATATATTAGGCGATTTATGAATAATCACTCGAATTCATGAAGATGGCATTGCTATTAACACACGAAAAATCAAAATTCGTACTGAATTCCTATTGTATGACCTTAAAACGCCAAAACCGAGAAACAATCATAGATAAATAATGACTATTCTTCATTAGGCAGTTTCTAATAGACGCGCAAAATTTTAGGTGATTTGGGATCGATCTCCTGAATTCATGATGATGACATGAACAACAGCACACAAAAAATCAAAAATCATGTTGAATTCCTGTTTTATGGCCCAAAAAGGTAAAAGAAATTAGGAACGGTCATCGAGAAATAATAACTATTTTTCATTAGGTCGTTTCTAGTGGGACCACAAAAGTTTAGGCGATTCGTGTCTGTCGCCCGAATCTATGAAGATGGCATAGACATTAGCAATGAAAAAATTAAAAGTCCTGCTAAATTCCTGTTTTATGACACTAAAATAACAACAAATGAGGAATGGGTATTGAGAAGCATTGAAAATTGTTCATTAGAGAATTTATGCTGGGCCCATAAAATTTCAGGCGATTCCAGGACGAGCTCCCGAATTATGAAGATGGTGTGGACATTAGCTCACGAAAATTAAAAATCGTGTTGACTTCCTGTATTGTGGCCCTAACAAGCCAAAAAAAAAGGAACGATCATGGAGTGTAATGACTATTGTTCATTAGGTCATTTTTTATGCACCAAATATTTTTAGGTGATTCAGGGCTGGTCGCCTGAACTCATGAAGACGGCGTACACATTAGCATACAAAAATCAGATATCCTATTGAATTCCTATTTCATGATCCTAAAATGCAAAAAAAATAAGGAACAGTCATGGAGAAGAAATGATTATTGTTCATTAGTTCAATTCTTTTGAGCCCACAAAAATTTAGACTAATCGAGGTCGGTCGCTTGAATTCATGAAGATGGCTTAGATATTAGCACACAATAAATCTAAAATCATGCTGAATTGTTATTTTATGACCCTAAAATACCAAAAAAGGGGAATGACCATGAAGAAGTAATGACGATTGGTCGTTAGGTCATTTATGATGGGCCCACAAAAGTTTAGGTGATTCGGGGGGCAATCGCACTAATTCATGATGATGGCGTGGACATTAGCACATGACAAATTAGAAATCTTGCTGAATTTATATTTTATGGTCCTCAAACACCAAAAAATGGGGAACGATCATGGAGAAGAAATAAATTTTGTTCAGTAGGCCATTTCTGATGGGCCCATAAAATTTTAGGTGGTTCAAGGACGGTCGCCTGAATTCATGAAGATGGCGTGGACATTTGCAAAGAAAAAAATTAAAAATCGTGCTTAATTCCTAATTTATGGCCCTAAAACACCAACAAAAATGAGGAATGGGTATGAAGAAGCAAAGAAAATTGTTTATTAGAGAATTTATGATGGGCCCACAAAGTTTAGGTGATTCGGGGCCGAGTTCCAGAATTTATGAAGATGGCGTGGACATTAGCTCACGAAAAATCAAAAATCATGCTGACTTCTTGTTTTGTGGCCCTAAAATATCAAAAAATAAGAAACGGACATGGAGAAGTAATGACTATTATTTATTAGTGTGATGACCCGGCTCATTGTCACGTGAGTTACCGCCCCGTTTCCCCCATATTATGTTGTTCTATATTTCAATATTAGTATTTGAGTTGATCAGATAGAATTGAATTGGATTTAGTTGGAAATGAGGCACATAGTCTCTTTAAAGGAAGCTTGTTTTGGAAAAGTCAACTGGAAGTTGACTATATAGTTAGAAGGCTCCGAGAGGTGATTTGTGACTTAGGAGTGCGATCGGAATTGATTTTGGAGGCTCGATCTAGAATTAGGCTAGAATTGGCGAAGTTTGAATTTTGGCATAGGCATCATTGCGATCGCATAGAATGTTTGGCAGGGGGCTCAATTTTGCTCTATGCGATCGCATAAAGGGCTGTGCGATCGCATAGGCTTAGGAGGATGGTCAGTGCGTTCGCGTGAGTAGTAGTGCGATCGCATAGGAGGAATTTTTGGACGATGTAATTTGTGCTATGCTATCTTAATGGTAGTGATGCGATCGCATAGGGTTAAAAATACCTGGGCAGAATGCTTTTAAGGGTTATTTCATCCGCGACCCATTTATTATTTCCACCATTTTTACTCCGCCAAGAGAGCTTTTTGGTCGATTTGAACAGGGTTTTCGACGGGTATTGATTGGAGGTAAGTCTCTTGACTTAGAAACATCATTTAATTAAAGAATCAACACCTAAATTCATGGAATTTGAGTAAAAAGGGAAGAACTAGGGCTTGTGTTTTCTTAATGAGAAATTGGATTTTGAAGGAGCATTTGAACTTCGATTTTGATAAAATTTATATGTACGGACTCGTGGTGAGACGAGCAATCCAGTGATGTAAATTTTGGAATTTTTCGAGAAATGGGCCGGGGCTCGGGTTTTGCAAATTTCGTGAATTTCGATATTTTTTGATTGTTTTTGATTGGGTAGTATCCCATTTGCATATTGTGATGTATTCGCTCTGACTTTTGATAGATTCGCGCGTGGAGGCCGGTTTGAGGGGCAAAGGCATCGAGAGCTATAGATTTCACCAGTTCGAGGTGAGTAACACTTGTGAATGATATCCTGAGGGTTTGAAACTCCGGATTTGCACATCATAGTGCTGTATTGTGGTGACTTGCACGCCAGGTATGAGCGTGGGGTAGAGCACCGTTGGGGATTGTGACTTGGTCCGTCCCGGTTGATGCTTTTACTATGTGATTGACTGAAAACTACTTGTTGCTATCATGATTTTGGCTGATTGTCATGTTTGGGCTTCGTGCCAACTATGTGAATCCTTCGGGGATTGATATTACTATTTTAGCATATCTTGCATATCATTTGGTTTCAGTACAAGGTTTTAATGCTGTTTTACAAACTCAGCAATGCTTCTAAGTTTTGAAAACTTAAATGACATTTTAAATGTATTTCGGGCTGGAAACTTCTATTTTGTAAATGCCCAAGGGGCTTACTATATTATTTTCTAGACTGGTTATAAAGTGACTTGAAACAGCTGAAACAATGACACTGTATGTTATACTTGAAATAGTGGTAACAATGATACTGTAATATATACTTGAAACAGTAGTAACAATGACATTGTATGTTATACTTGAAACAGTGGTAACAATGACACTGTATGTTATACTTGATACAGTGGTAACAATGACACTGTAATATATAC
Source organism: Nicotiana glauca (assembly GCA_026770625.1). NCBI lineage: Eukaryota > Viridiplantae > Streptophyta > Magnoliopsida > Solanales > Solanaceae > Nicotiana > Nicotiana glauca. The sequence goes on from MU781779.1 coordinate 11,585, forward strand.
TTGAAACAGTGGTAACAATGACACTGTATATTATACTTGAAACAGTGGTAACAATGACACTGTAATATATACTTGGAACAATGGTAACAATGGCACTGTGTGATATAAATTGGTCAGGTAACAATGGCTGACCGGTCAGGTAATAAAGACTGACCAAAATGTTGTGCTTGGGCTGTAGGAGCCCATCCAGAGTCTGTACACACCCCCAGTGAGCGCAAGGTACCCAAATGGATCGGGCTACACGTCGTAGCGGTCATGTGCATTGCATTGCATTCATGCATTCATTCCTGTTTGTACTGCGTGGCTTGACATTTAGCACTCACATATCATTAGTATACATGCTATTACTTGCCTTGTTGACCAGATACCCTGGTGTTACATGTTAAGGAGAGCTGAGCCCGGGTGGCTAATATTCTACTTTGTGAGTTGGGAGTGAGCCCGCGGGGCTGATACTGTACTGAGAGGTTGATACTGAGCCCGAGGGGCAGATTTCTTATTATTTCCTACTTGTTGAAATTATTTTCGCAACTATTGAAAAGGCATATTGTCAAAAGAGATTTTCTTACTAAGCTTGAGATTTTCTAAAGGATTTTCTCGGTGTTACGGTTTTACTATTTTTCTCAAAGGGTTGTATTGTCTGTTATAGCATTTTGGAGTGCTCATACATGTTTTCTTATCAGTCAGATATTATTCGCTCTTATTACCACTGAGTTGGAAGTACTCACTTTACTCCCTGCAACTCGCCTGCAGTTACAAGTATTGTTCACCCGGTAGCGGGTTAATAGTGGATAGAAGGTATGCTATCGTAGATAAGCAAGGTGAACGCCGGCGTTCGCGGCAACGAGATTCTTCTCCTTCTTGATTTCCAGATTTTACTCTATGTATTATAGATTTTAAAAATTGTAATAAAGACCCTCCTAGATGCTCGTGACTTGTGACACCCCGATCGGGCTTAGTTAGGCTATAATGTTAATAATTAATGTTCTTTAAGTTGCATTATTCTACTTATTTATGTTTAGTAAGTGTTAAAGAAACTAAATGGGTTAGTTGGCTGGCCCTGTCTTCACGAGAGGCGCCATCACGACTGGGTATGGATATTGGGTCGTGACAAGTTGGTATCAGAGCCTAGGTTACTAGGTCTCACGAGTCATGAGCAGGTTTAGTAGAGTCTCACGGATCGGTACGGAGACGTCTGTATTTTTCCTCGAGAGGCTGCAGAACCTTTAAAAAAGCTTCACTTTCTTGGAACTCTTATCGTGCGTACTTGATTCAACTTGGAATATAACTCTCGAAATTCCTTCCTTACATGTGTATGCGCGCATGAGCGCTCATTATTATATGTGCTTTGATGGCTTGTGATTCCCCGATCAAGGGGCGAGATGTGATCCCATGAGTTTGATGTTAGGCCAGTCTGGAGGACTTGAGGTCGAATCTTCGCCTATGGCTTGAGCACCGGAGTGCTAATTCTGTGAGATAGTATTTTGAACTTATATGTTCATTATTGTACTTATTAACTGGAATGGCGGTTGGATATCCATGTGATGAGTATCTTAGTGCTGCGAGGTGTATTTATATGACATGATAGTGACGAAGAAGCCTGATGGATAATAGAGGAATTGTTAAGTGATTCGTTTCCTATTATGATTTGTTGGGTAGTCCTGAATTATGGGCATGTGAAGAATATTTTCGTATCTCCTAGTTGGGAAATGAAGTGCATTGCATGTGGTGGTATGAGTTCAGACTCAGGAAGACTAATGATTGTGTAACGTATACGATGATGGAAGGTATACATAGATGTTATATTGAGGCGAAGCTTGTGGGTTATCTCCTGCGGAGTATTTTGAAGTGATGCGATTCTTATATATATTGTGAGAAGGTCTCGTGTGTAATTGAAAGGTACGTGTTGTAATTTACAAACTTGAGTCGCTTCAGAGAGTGGACTCAACTGATGTGGGGATGAATTCGAGGTTTGTAGAGGATTTTAGCATCCGAGGATCTGTGTTTTCATAAATTAGTAAATGATTTGAGTTTAATATCACTATGGCATGGTGGTGACAATAGAGTAAATGTATTATGAGTTGTTGAGTGCGTCCTGATATATGGCTTCGGGCCAAGTTGGGGAGGTTGCTGTTGATTAGCTGATCGCACAATTATGTGCTATGTTGTTTTTGTTTCGAGGTATGCCGGCAGATCAGTCCTGGTTACAGAAAATAAGCCGAAGATGGCACGAGTGGAGCAAAATTTTGATAGAGGTTATATGGTGCTTCGTAGATGTGAGGAAATAATAGGATGTCTTGAGTTGTTGTTGATTAAGAATGCTCGGTGTGTAGAAAAGGAAGATGTTTGTTTGAATTGGAATGGGATCATATCCTACGGTGTCAGAGTGCTAATAAGGCACGAGTGGTTCTGTTCGTTAAGTCAGGTAACTTGCAGTTGGAATAGGAGTGAATGACTCTCGAGAATGGTTTTAATCTGTTCAAGATTTCGCATGTAATCATCAGGTGTCTAAGGTAGGGTATATGTCTAGATACTGTGTTTCCATTAGGAAGAGATCAAGAATTGTGGTATTTTTATGTTAATTATGGGATCCTATGTATCGGCATCTGGAAAGTAATGGCAGCGAATTCGGGTTCGCAGGAAGTTCTTCAAGTAAGTATTCTGGAACGTGATATTCCTGGGAAGCATTGAGAAAGTATTCGGTGTCCTAGGGGTTTTAGACAGTGTGGTCTTACGTTCGAATCTCCTATGGTAAGCCTGGATTGAGGCATTGTGATGCTACAGCGAGGGAGAAATATCAAGTGGATGATGAATAAAAAGAGAAATTTAATAGACGGAATAGCTTGATAATAGACCGAATCGGTATGGTAAGGGTATGATTAATCCTTTGTATGTGTTTGAGGTAGTGAGCTTTTTTAGGCACTTTGCAGCAATGCTCTTGGGCTTTGACGGCTTGCTCAGCTTGGTTTAGATAGAAAGATTCAGTCCTGGCAGCTTAGCCTGTAAAAAATGGAGTTGGCAGAGATGTTCTTGTTGGGTTTTACCGTGGCTTGAAGATGAGTATATTTCTTAATGCAAAGCATGGAGTGTGTAATGATTTTTCTTCTAAATGGGATCAATGAAAGTTCTTGACTAGTTGAGTGCGTCGATGTCTGTAGCGAGGAAGAGAGATAATAGTTCTCATGTTATCCTAATGTGGTATGGTATATGCATTATGTTGTGAAGGATTGGGATTTGTATGTGTAAGGCTCGGCTCAGTTCGGAATGGAAAGTCATTAAATTCTTAAGCGGCATAGGCAGCTGCAGGTGATTTAAGAATCGATCTTCAGAGGATTTGGGTTAATGATCCTCGTATGATAAGGAAACGATGTTGCTAATTATAGTGATTTAACAAGGGTATATGTTTCAGAAAAAGGGCAATGTGATTATGTTGATGGCACTTCGGTAGTGTTGCAGCATTTCCTTGATATGTCGACTATTGATATCTGAGTGTGTTTGATGGCACAGGAGAATTTTAGAATATCTTTGAAGAAGGACTGGCCGTTCTCATGTTTAGGCTATGTAGTGGTTGTGGATAGTGAGTATTAGTACCATTAGCGGCTATTGGGATTGGAGGCCCGAGCGGGTCCTTCTTTGTTGGTATGTTAGATTTTGTATATGATGTTGAGTTGTAGACTAGTTGTCGCAATGTGGGTTGTTCTATACTATTGTGCTATGGGCTATGTCGGAAAATGCCATCGGTTGCGTGGCGAGGTGCATCGAATTATGTTATAGCAGAGTGGTTGGTATTCCAAAGATCCGCTGACGGCTGGGAAGGATTGCTTTCCTTAATTGAGCATTTGTGACGGATGTCAGTATAGAGGTTTCTACCATTGGCTCTGTCCCGGTATTGAGGGACTCTTTTTCAAATGCGTTTCTTGTGGCCGGGCATGTCGCCGGGCGAGATTGTGAATTTCGGCATTGATTTGGTGTCGGCCACCGTATTGTACGGCTTCGGTATGAGTTATAGTAGTGGAAGAAGCAGCTTCAGACTTCTTGGTAATGAGTTTCTTGGTAAGCTGATTGGCTACGTATTCAGGTTGGTTGGCCCTGATATTTATTGTTGAGGGATAGGTTAATCTCTCGTTATTGAGCTTGTTAGTGATATGGGGAGATCTATGAGTTGTTGTTTTGGTGTTGTGAGGCATTGTGCTTTTCAGACAGTGGGCACATATGGTGCGGTGCTATAGAGATTCATAGTGGAAGTTAAGGGGGAAGAACCTCAGTTGTGTTTGAGTTTTGTAGCTTACAACGTTATATGTAGATATTTTTAGGCACTCAGTATTTTGTTGTAATGAGCAAATTTGGCTCGATGTGCATCTCCCTATGTGAGATATATGTATGGATCGGGTGGCACGCCGCCATGGGTATGTTATCTGGATCGGGTTGCACGCCGCAACAGTGTGATGTCGAGAATAGCTTTCCATATGTTACTTGGTATGTCTTGCTTTCTGGTTTCTGAAGAAAGTCCGTATTGGGTGTTGCTCAGCAAATGGCGCATCGGTTGTGTCCTTTCAGGATTGAAGGGTGTATATTACTTACTTCACCGTGGGTGTGATGGATTGCTTGGTTTCAGACACCAATCTATGCATGGCTGTCTCCTTTTGAGAACGGTGACTTGAGGTGCTTCATGTGTAACAGTATTTGGATAAGATCGCGCATTGTAGTGATGCTAAGTGGAGATTAGACCCTTCGGGGTAGATATAGGTATTCTATTTTTGTGATGTGGAACGGGGTCCCAGCCTTGTCTTGTGATGGTACTGAGGATTTTGAGTTACAGCTCTTTTGTTTGAGTCATTTGTCATGATTTGAGTATGTTCAGACTGCCCATCATTGGTGCGTGGATTATGCAAGTTGTGGCTTAGGCCTGTGATGAGGTGTCATACCACCATAGTGGTGCGTTGAATTCGAGGTGATCGTTGGAGTCATTAATAAATTCAAACAGATGTAATTTCAGCTGATTAGAGGGTCCACATCGAGGTTTGGCCCGGAAATCTATTGTGGTATTAGTCAACAAGGAACTGGCTTCATGTAGGGGTGACCTGAGGAATGGTTATGGTTCATCGCGTGTTTTATTTATCGTTGGCAGTATATGAAAGTGATGGAATAAGACTTTAGCTAATAAGAGGTTCTGATTTTGAGTATGAATTCGGAAAGTGCAAAGTGGTTCTACGGTTTATGGCCTAGATGGACTGTGAAATTTCAGCGGAGCTGTATTATCAGACCTATGTAAGATAGGGTGACGTGGGATCACCCCGGGTATATGCTTGGTAAGGTCATTTAGCTATTGGTTGGCTTCTAGGACAACCTGGGTACGCTCAAGGACGACGTTTGTTTAAGTTGGGGAGAATGTGATGAGTGAGTTACCGCCCCGTTTCCCCCATATTATGTTGTTCTATGTTTCAATATTAGTATTTGAGTTGATCGGATAGAATTGAATTAGGTTTAGTTGGAAATGAGGCACATAGTCTCTTTGAAGGAAGCTTGTCTTGGAAAAGTCAACCGAAAGTTGATTATATAGTTAGAAGGCTCGGATGTGAATTCTAGTGATTTTGTTAGCTCCGAGAGGTGATTTGTGACTTAGGAGTGCGATCGGAATTGATTTTGGAGGCTCGGTGTAGAATTAGGCTTGAATTCGCGAATTTTGAATTTTGGCAAATTCCGGTTGATAGGTGAGATTTTGATCCGACGATCGGAATGGAATTCCGAGAAATGCAGTAGCTTCGTTAAGTGATTTTGGATATGTCTGCAAATTTTCAGGTCATTCGGACATCGTTTGGTTGGGTTTTTTATCGAATATGCAATTCGGAAGTTTTTAAGAAATTTACGCTTTCATTTGATCATAATTGAGGATTTTGATGTTAACGTTAGCGTTTTGATGATTCGAGCAAGTTTGAATGAAGTATTAGATCATATCTGCGCTTTTGGTTGAGGTCCTGAGGGCCTCAGGGTGATTTCGGATGGCTAACGGTGATTTTTGAGTTGGAAAATGCAGCAGAAAAATTGTAGAGAATTTTTGTTTTATGCGATCGCATAGGCATCATTGCGATCGCATAGAAGGTTTGGCAGGGGGATCAATTTTGCTCTATGCGATCACATAAAGGGCTGTACGATCGCATAGGCTTGGGAGGATGGTCAGTGCGTTCGCGTGAGTAGTAGTGCGATCGCATAGGAGGAATTTTGGGAAGATGAAATTTGTGCTATGCGATCACAATAGAAGGGATGGGATCGCATGAGTTAAAAATACCTGGGCAGAATGCTTTTTAGGGTTATTTCATCCGCGATCCATTTATTATTTCCACCATTTTTACTCCGCCAAAAGAGATTTTTGGTCGATTTGAAGAGGGTTTTTGACGAGTATTGATTGGAGGTAAGTCTCTTGACTTAGAAACATCATTTAATTGAAGAATCAACACCTAAATTCATGGAATTTGAGTAAAAAGGGAAGAACTAGGGCTTGTGTTTTCTTAATGAGAAATTGGATTTTGAAGGAGCAATTGAACTCTGATTTTAATAAAATTTATATGTACGGACTCGTGGCGAGACGAGCAATCCTGTGATGTAAATTTCAGAATTTTTCGAGAAGTGGGCCCGGGGCTCGGGTTTTGCAAATTTTGTGAATTTCGATGTTTTTCTATTGTTTTTGATTGGGTAATATCCCATTTGCATATTGTGATGTATTTTAGCGCGCGTGGAGGCCGGTTTGAGGGGCAAAGGCATCGAGAGCTAGAGATTTCACCGGTTCGAGGTGAATAATACTTGTGAATGATATCCTGAGGGTTTGAAACTCCGGATTTTCACTTCACAGTGCTGTATTGTGGTGACTTGCACGCCAGGTATGAGCGTGGGGTAGAGCACCGTTGGGGATTGTGACTTGGTCCATCCTGGTTGTTGCTTTTACTACGTGATTGACTGAAAACTACTTGATGCTATCATGATTTAGGCTGATTGTCATGTTTGGGCTTCTTGCCAACTATGTGAATCCTTCGGGGATTGATATTACTGTTTTAGCATATCTTGCATATCATTTGGTTTCAGTCCAAGGTTTTAATGCTGTTTTGCAAACTCAGCCATGCTTCTAAGTTTTGAAAACATAAATGACATTTTAAAGGTATTTTGGGCTGGAAATTTCTAGTTTGTAAATGCCCAAGGGGCTTACTATATTATTTTCTGGACTGGTTATAAAGTGACTTGAAACAGTGGTAACAATGACACTATATGTTATACTTGAAACAATGGTAACAATGACACTATAATATATACTTGAAACAGTGGTAACAATTACACTGTATGTTATACTTGAAACAGTGGTAACAATGACACTGTATGTTATACTTGATACAGTGGTAACAATGATACTGTATGTTATACTTGAAACAGTGGTAACAATGACACTGTATGTTATACTTGATACAGTGGTAACAATGACACTATAATATGTACTTGGAACAGTGGTAACAATGGCACTGTGTGATATAAATTGGTCTGGTAACAATGGCTGACTGGTCAGGTAACAATGACCGACCAAGATATTGTGCTTGGGCTGTACGAGCCCCTCCGGAGTCTGTACACATCCCCAGTGAGTGCAGGGTACCCAAATGGATCGGGCTACGTGCCGTAGCATCTTGTGCATTGCATTGCATTCATGCATTCATTCCTGTTTGTACTATGTGGCTTGACATTTAGCACTCTCATATCATTAGTATACATGCTATTACTTGCCTTGTTGACCAGATACCCTGGTGTTACATGTTAAGGAGAGCTGAGCCCGAGTGGCTAATATTGTACTTTGTGAGTTGGGAGTGAGCCTGCGGGGCTGATATTGTACTGAAAGGTTGATACTGAGCCCGAGGGGCAGATTTCTGATTATTTCCTACTTGTTGAAATTGTTTTCGCAACTATTGAAAAGGCATATTTCAAAAGAGATTTTTTTACTAAGCTTGAGATTTTTCTAAAGGATTTTCTCGGTGTTACAGTTTTACTATTTTTCTCAAAGGGTTGTACTGTCTGTTATAGCCTTTTGGAGTGCTCATACATGTTTTCTTATCGCTTAGATATTATTCGCTCTTATTACCACTGAGTTGAAAGTACTCACTTTACTCCATGCACCTCGCATGCAGTTGCAAGTATTGTTCACCCGGTAGCGGGTTAATAGCGGATAGAAGGTATTGCTATCGTAGTTAAGCAAGGTGAACGCCGGCGTTCGCGGCACCGAGATTCTTCTCCTTCTTGATTTCAAGATTTTACTCTATGTATTATAGATTTTAAAAATTGTATTAAAGACCCTCCTAGATGCTCGTGACTTGTGACACCCCGGTCGAGCTGAGTTAGGCTATAATGTTAATAATTAATGTTCTTTAAGTTGCATTTTTCTACTTATTTATGTTTAGTAAGTGTTAAAGAAACTAAATGGGGTGGTTAGTTAGATGGCCTTGTCTTCACGAGAGGCGTCATCGCGACCTGGTATGGATATTGGGTCATGACAATTAGGTTTTTTCTGAATGGCCCATTAAATTTTAGGCAATACGGGGTTAGTCACCCGAATTCATGAAGAAGCATGAACATTAGCACATGAAAAATCGATATTCATGCTAAATTCTTATTTTATGGCCCAAAAACGTCCAAAAAATAAGGAAACATCATGGATAAGCAATGACTATTATTTATATGTCATTTCTGATAGTCCTAGAAAATTCTATGCGATTCAAGGTAGTCACTTGAATTCATGAAGACGGTGTAGATATTAGCACAAAAATAATTAAAAATTATGCTAAATTCATGTTTTATGACCCTAAAATACCAAAAATGAGGAATGGGTATGGAGAAGCAATGAAAATTGTTCATTAGAGAATTTATGATGGGCCCATAAAATTTTAGCGATTCGAGGTCGAGCTCCTGAATTTGTGAAGATGTCGTGGAGATTGGTTCACAAAAAATCGAAAATCGTGTTGACTTCCTGTTTTGTATCCCTAACAAGCCAAAAAAATAAGGAACGATCATGGAGAAGTAATGATTATTGTTCATTAGGTCATTTTTTATGCGCCAAATTATTTTAGGCGATTCGGGGCTGGTCGCCCGGATTCATGAAGATGACATACACATTAGCATACAAAAAATCGAAAATCGTATTGAATTCCTATTTCATGACTCTAAAACGCAAAAAAATAAGGAACGATCATAGAGAAGCAATTACTATTATTCATTAGGTGAATTTTGTTGATCCCACAAAAATTTAGACGATTCAATGTTGCTCGCCTGAATTCATGAAGATGGTGTGGATATTAACACAAAAGAAAATCGAAAATCATGCTGAATTGTTATTTTATGGACCTAAAACACCAAAAAGGGGAATGAACTTGGAGAAGTAATGAAGATTGGTAGTTAGGTCATTTATGATGGGCCTACAAAAGTTTAGGTGATTCCGGGGCCAGTCGCACGAATTCATGAAGATGGCGCGGACATGAGCACACGAAAAATCAGAAATCGTGCAAAATTTCTATTTTATGGCCCTAAAACACCAATAAATAGGGAATAATCATGTAGAAGAATTGAATTTTATTTATTAGGTCGTATCTGATGGGCCCACAAAATTTTAGGCATTTCGAGGATGATCGCCTGAATTCATGAAGACGCCATTGATATTAACACACCAGAGATAAAAAAACGTGTTGAATTCATGGAGAAACAATGACTAATCTTCTTCAAGTAGTTTTTGATGGGCGCACAAAATTTTAGGTAATTCTAAATTTGTAGCTTAAATTCATGAAGATGGCATGAACAATAGCACACGAAAAATTGAGAATCGTGTTGAATTCCTGTTGTAGGGCCCTAAAGGCCAAAAATAAGGAACTATCATCGAGAAATTTTAGGTCATTTCTAACGGGACCACAAAAGTTTAGGCTATTCGGGGTCGGTCGCACGAATTTATGAAGATGGTGTGGAGATTAGAAAAGAAAAATCTTAAAAATCGTGCTTAATTCATGTTTTGATGCCCTAAAATACCAAAACATAAGGAATGGATCTGGAGAAGCAGTGAAAAGTATTCATTAGAGAATTTATGATGGGCCCACAAAAGTTTAGGCGATTCGGGGACGAGTTCATGAATTTATGAAGATCGCGTGGACATTAGCTCACGATAAATCGAAAATCGTATTTTCCTGTTTTGTGGTCCTAAAAAGCTAGAAAATGAGGAAAGGGCATGGAGAAGTAATGTCTATTGTTTACCATGTCCTTTCTGAATGGCCCATAAAATATTAGGCGATACAGGGTCAGTCACCCGAATTCATGAAGAAGCATGGACATTAGCATAAGAAAATCGATATTCATGCTGAATTCCTATTTTACGGCCATAAAACACTCAAAAAAAAAGGAAAAATCATGGATAAGAAATGACTATTATTTATATGTCATTTCTGATAGGCCAAGAAAATTCTAGGCAATTCAGGGTAGTCGCCTGAATTCATGAAGATGGTATGGATATTAACACACAAAAAATCAACAATCGTGCTGAATTCTTGTTATATGGCCCTAAAACGCTAAAATCGAGGAACGGTCATGGAGAAGCCATGACTATTATTCATTATTTCATTTTGATGCACCCAAAATGTTTTAGGAAATTCAGTGCTGGTTTCCCGAATTCAGGAAGATTTTGTATACATTAACACAAGAAAAGTCGAAAATCATGTTGAATTCCTATTTAACGGCCCTAAAATGCCAAAAACGAGGAACCTTATGGAGAAGCAGTAACTATTATTCATTAGGTCATTTGTGAGGGGCCCACAAAAGTTTTTGATGATACGAGATCAGTTGCCAGAATTTATGAAGATAGCGTGAACATTGCCACATGAAAAATCACAAATCATGGTAAATTCTGGTTTTATGGCCCAATAACGACAAATGATGAACAATTTTGGAGAAGCAACGGTTGTTGTTCATTAGGTCAATTCTGTTATGCCCACAAAATTTTAGACGATTTGAGGCTAGTTGCTTGAATTCATGAAGATGGCGTGGATATTAGCACACAAAATATATTGTTATTTTATGGCCCTAAAAAGCTATGAATAAGGAATGATCATGGAGAAATAATGAAGGTTGGTCGTTAGGTCATTTATGATAGGCCCAGAAAAGTTTAGGTGATTCGCGGCTGGTCGCACGAATTTACAAAGATGATGTGGACAGTAGCACACAAAAAATTAGAAATAATGCAGAATTTCTATTTTATGGCCCTAAAACGCCAAAAATGGGGAACGATCATGGAGAAGAAATGACTTTTTTCATTAGGTCGTTTCATATACACCGATAAAATATTAAGCGATTCAGTGATGATCGCAGGGATGATCGCCTGAATTCACGAAGATTGCATTGACATTAACACACGAAAATCAAAAATCGTGTTGAGTTTCAATTGTATGACCCTGAAATGCCAAAAAATAAGAAACAGTCATGGAGAAATAATGACTATTATTCATTATGTAGTTTCTAATGAACACACAAAATTTTAGGTGAATTGGAGTCGGTCGCCTGAATTCTTGAAGATGGCATGAACAGCAACACACGAAAAATTAAAAATCATGTTGAATTCCTATTGTATGGCCCTAAAAGGTCAAAAATCAGGAACTATCATCGAGAATCAATAACTATTGTTCATTAGATCGTTTCCAATGGGACCACAAAAGTTTAGTGATACGCTCAAATTAAACTTTAATAAATAGTGTAAGGCGGTCGATGTCAAATATAATAACCCAATAAGGTTGGGGTCGAATCCCACAGGGAATAGGGGTAAAAAGGTTACTTGTTCAGTGTTGCTCGACTCGAGTTCGATCTCTATTCGGTTAATTGTAACAAGAGAGAATGATATATGGTGACAAAAGTATGTATGATTGTTTGAGTTTAAGTAACAACTAATTTCAACAATTAATGAGTAAACAAGTGGATAAGAGCAACCAAGGTTGTGTCCCCTTCAATGTAGTGTAATGTCAACCGGTGTTAATATGATATATTTCTAGTGGAAGGTTCTTTAGATATGCAATTGATGTCTACGATACTACCCACTATTTCCCAATGAATGAGTAGTATTTCCTCTTTATGATTTTCCCAAATATAAAAGAGTTGCACTTAAGAACCATCAATAAATGCCAATTAAAACCCACTTATTCCTAAGTGATTTTATCAAACAAGGTTTAAATCCTTGAGTCATTGATATTTACTTCTACCAAATCCTAGTCCACTTTCCCAAACAAAGCAAGAATTTAATGGCCTTTGTTAATGTTTGCAACCACCAACAATAAATGAAGAATGAGAAGTAAATAAATATCAACCAACCATTATATATATATTCAATGTTAAACACCCATTAACATAACACCCATTTAGGGTCCACAACCTTAGTATTTAGAACTAGCTACACATGCTAAAACACAAAAACCAACTAATTATAAATGTCATAAATGCTTACAATGGAGGGAATCTTCACCCAAAAGCTTCCAAAAAGAGATAATATTAATGTGATAGAATGTAGCTTAAAAGTGAGACAAGATGAGCCCACAAATGTCTCTTAAAACTATTTATAGAGGGACCAATTTCAGGACAGAAAATGGATAAGTTTGCCCTTTCAGGTCACGTCTGTGACCGCAGACTTGTCGCATAACAAGTCTGCGGTCTGTATATTGAACAGCCTCTTCGCAGGTCCAAAACCCTAGTTGTCAGGCCTTCATCGCAGTTCCATTCTGCGGTCCGCATTTGAGTTATGCGACTGTAGATTGCATCGCATCTTTGACCCTGAGTTTTCTTCTTGTTCATTCTGCGGCACATCTGCGGTCCGCATGTTGATTCTGCGATCGCATATTGCGCCGCATTCTTGACATGGTTTTTAGCTCCAGACTCTGTAATGTTTTGCGATTTGAGATACTATTCTGTGGTCCGCATGTGTGATCTGCGACCGCAGAATGGGCCGCAGATTTTCACTTGTGTAATATTATGCTCTTTTCTTCTCTTTTTGCTTCCATTTTCATATCCTTGGTCTTCCCTTCCGCTTGTGCTGTAAGAACAACAAATCTACATGAGTATTAATTATAATTGCATTAAAACAAGCTAGAATCTAAGCAATTAGTATTGAAATGTGCCGAAATTCTCCGGCACATCAACTCACCCAACTTAAAATCTTGCTTGTCCTCAAGCAAGTAAAACATACTTAGCCTATTCTAAACTCTATTTACAAATACGAAACAATAGTTACTCGGGATGGTGTTCATTGCTAGTTCTTCAAGCATGTATTTACAATTGCTTCACCCTTCCTATATTAGAAGTATGTATAGAGAAAACTAATCAATCATGTGAACTCTGAACCTCAACGTTGTGACTAGATGTTACCCTCAGCTGAGTGCACTTTCATTTGACTCAAAAAGCTCAACTTCAGTTCAATTCCACAGTTCATATACCCTTAATAGAAAGAAAGTCCCAGAATATCAATATTTACAAGGACGGCAAAGAGGGATCATTTACAAACACACTGACTCTCAGAAAGAACTTCAAGTGCTGCAACATGTCATACCATAGGCTTGCCCTTATTTTAATTCGCCGCTTATTCAAGAATGTTTGGTTGGAGGTCTCATAAGGGCTTTTTGGCTTGTAATGTAGGTTCAGGGATGGGTTGGATAAACATTTGGGTACAAGTGACTTCACCCTCTTTGAACACTAATCACATTTTACCATTCTTTTGCACTCCTTTTTAAACCCTCATATCTTTGTTTTCGTCTAGCCTCCAATATAGAGCTACCTTACATACCTTTTCATTTTTGTTCAAGACTCCCAATTTTGTAAACATAAGCATTATTATATTTTCTTTTCATTTTCTTTTTCTTTTTCTTCTCTTGCTTTTGATCATCATTTTTTTTTTGTGGAGCTTGAACAATTTCACAAACTCTTTTGAGGCATACTGCCCTAAACTCACATACAACCTTAACGATCTTCCACTTGGACCTTACCCCCAACTTAGGCTTTTAGCCTCATTCTCAATGTTCAAAGAGGGACGGATTCAAGAGAGGAAATTGCTTTTCAAAACGGGAAAGGTTTGTAATGAGTTGGCCAAAGAAAGGTTAAAAGGCTCAAATTGGGTGCTAGTGGTATCCTTTATGCACGGGTAGGCTTGAAAGGCTAAAGAGGTTTTGCACATAATCACAACGAATGCCTAAGATCATTCCTCCAACCAAACATACTATCATTAGCATTGAAAGACTAACCGGGCAAGTTCTAGATGACAGAAGTAAACACAAGAATTATATACAAACAGAGAACTCACACACGCATTGTACATGAACTACTTCATTCACATTATTTGACACTTCCGAGTAACCATTCTACAACTCAAAGCTTTCATCACAAGCACAAGTATAATTATGGGTTGCCATAGAGTCACAGACCGAGCCTCAGATTCACAGAATTGATCATAGAGACAAATTCCCTTAAGGCAGTCGTCACTCTATCTATCATTGGGAAAAGTCGACAAGAATGACTATAGGAGGGTATGCGCTATGTACAGGTATACATGCTCGATACTAGGCAACTACACCAAATTGGTCACAATGATTTACACCTAAGATCCTGATTCTACTATTACACCCTTGGAAAAGAACCAGAAAAAGAAAAACCAAGGGGAATTCATTCACAAACTGATATTAACAAACACGAACTTAACAATAGAAATCAAAAACAACATCATAACATCACTCATATACCAGAGTTATACCAATGTACACAGATACATGATACGCATAAGTACATGAGTTTCTAGCTATATACACAACAAAAAAATCATACAATGTTACCTGCCCACCCCCAACTGAAAATGATGCATTGTCCCCAATGCGTAGAAGTAAAGAGTAGATTTTGAGGGGAAGCTCCCTGAGGCACACTAAGTGCTGTGGGAGTCGGCAGCTGGCTGAGTGCCGGAGGGATCACCCTCTGATGTGGCTGTGAGAACTGGAACTGGCTCAGTCGGGAGTGTGATCTCCTCCGCTGGTGGCTGCTCTGAGGTAGGGGAAGGAACTGGCTGTGCAACTGGAGCTGGTTCTAGAGGGACAATATCATCAGCTGGCACCTGAGAGCTACTGGATGCACCCGCTGTAGATGGGGATGTTACAGGAGCTGTAGGACCTCCTCTGTCTATCATAAATCTCTGCAGGGAAATCTTCATCTGTGTCATGTCTACCTCGTCAACAGCAGATTCTTAATCTCATCATCCTGAGTAGAAACTAAGAAACCGTATTCCCCTTATCATCAACCTGAGGGGCTTTGTCACTGGAAAAACCCGAACTATCTTCTTCATCTTCTTCCTCATCCTCTCAGTCACCCTCCAACTTACCCAAACCATGGGTCTCCTCATCAGAAGCAATATCAATAGGACCAGTGGGAGCTGTGGTATGAGAGCCTCCGGGAGTAGGAACCACAGGATCCGTCATCAAATTCGTGAAATCAAGCCCCAAGTCTGGAGCTTTGCCCGTACCTTGATCACCTTCCGAGGGAAGGAGGGATGAAAGATCGCATTCCAAGTTTTGAATCTTTTGGAATTCGACCTTCATAGAAGCAACCTCCTTCTTGAGGTCAATCAGGGCACTCATATCACCTCTTTCCAATTTCTCCACCCGTAACTCAATTCCCTTTAGCCGTCCACATACACTGATTGCTTTTGCTGAATATCTATCATGGCCGCTTGTATGGGAGTGAGGGCTTGCTTGATCAAATTAGGCAGAGTCTTCAGAAGCTGGTCAACTTTTGCATTGGCATGTTGGGCTAATATACCAAGCTTCGAAACTGTCAGAGTAGCAGGTGGGGCCTGAGAAGTGGTAGATGTAGGGGCATTCTCAGTAGTGGAGGACTCTGCAGCATCGGCCTGAGGAGTAACAGACGGCTGGGATGAAGGAAGGTCCTCCTGAACTACAACCACGGGAGGCACTACAGCGTCACCATGACGGTTGATATCAATAATCCCTGCCTCCTTACCTATTTTGTCTTTCCGGTTATCTACCGGGACATTAGCAGCTTGGCATAGAGTGGTGATCAATGCTGGGAATGGGAGAGATGTAGCATCTTGCATGGCTCGCTTACCCATTTCTTGAAATATGATGGACCCCATATCAATCTTGATGCCCTGTATCATGCAAGCTACCAGGAGAGACTTCTCAATGGCAATTTCGATTTCATTCTGCATAGGGATCAATCTGGATGCGAGGAATGCAAGCCAGTATCGTCCCTCCCATGAGAAACTTTCCTTGTAGATCTTGTTTCCTGGTTGTATCCATGCAGGTGTCCCACTGGTAATGACGGAGGCCATCCAGCTACGTTCACCCTCTCTGTTTGTGAACTTGGCATCATACTCTGCTATTGATGTGCCGTCTTCCAAGTCTGGGATAAGTTATTTGTTTATTGCCTTGGCACTGCACTTGATGGTAAAGCCTCGACTTCTACCTGCTCCAGATATATCCTCTGACGCTTATGGTGCTTGGTTCTAGATGCCCCGTAGGATGCATAGAACTCGCGCACCATTGATTCGTTGTACTCAGCAGGAGGTTCAGTAAAAGCGAACCATTTCCTCCGCTTGATGTTAGCGAGGATGTGAGGGAACTTCTCCTTCAGCCCATTCAAACTCAATTTATTTTCAGGTAAAAGCGACCTCCGGAGGAGCCCAGCTTTATACTTTTCCGTAGACCCCTCAACTCCCCAGCGGAGATGGTATTCTGCACCTTCAGCCCATTTCTTTCTCCGGGCTTCAGCATGTATGTCAACCTCAGAGCGAAGCTCCTCTTCCTCAGACCGGGAGGGCTGTTGCTGTGTATGTTCAACTTTTTGTTTCTTTGCCTTGGGAGGCTTGGTTGCTATTCGTTTTTGTCGGGAGGCCATATCTGCACAAGGGTGGAATAACAACGTCAAGAATTTGGGAGAAGAACCAGAGAATTTACAAAGAAAAGTCAAAAATGCGGGGCACTCTACGGTCGCAGAACCACTCTGCGGACCGTAGAGTCACCGCAAAATTTCATGCCAAATAAGTTGGTCAATCTGCGATGCATAATGCGGTCGCATAACCACTATGCGGACCACATAATCATTGCAGAATGAACATGTTAAACTTCAAATCTTTCCAGTTCTCTGTCTCAATCTGCGGTAGATATGCAGACCGCAGATCAATTCTGCGACCGCATTCTCCATCGTATTTTCACCATTTTTCTCAGCTAATAAAGGAGTCAATTATGCGGTCATTCTGCGGACCATATAACAATTTTGCGATGTCAAAATGATCGCAGAACTTCATCTTCTCCAGGTGACCTAGGGTTAGGTCTGCGGCCACAATGCGGTCCACATGTCTGTTCTCAACAGAAAACCCTAGTCTCCTACAATGGCTACCCTATTTTTGCTCAATACCATTCCCTACATCATGCTTAGCCCAAAATCGACCACATTTAACAAAAATCAACCACACAAACTAACTTAGACCAAACCTTTGCATACGAGTTTTGAATGAAAGAGAGTTGAAGAGATTCACATACCAGGATCAGTGCACAAATGTCAATTAGAGAGTTGTTGGTGAGTTTGGTGATTGTCCTTGCTTGGGTTCGATCAGACTTCCTTGCCTTTTTTTCTATTTTTTTGTTTTGTTCTGTTTACTTTCGTTTTCTTCTTTTCTAATTTTTTTCGTTTTGAAGCAAAGTGTATAGGAGACGTACCAGCGAATCTGCGATGAGATCTGCGGTGGACAAAGCATCGCATAGAACACTATGCGATCGCATATGTGTTCTGCGATGTGGGATATGGAGGAATTTAGAAGGCCTCAAATGCGGTCAAATCTTCGGTCGCAGAGTCAACATGCGGACCGCAGAATGAACATTATTGCTGCATTTCCAACTGCCAATTTTGTCTCTTCTCTGACTACGTCTGCGGTGGATTTGCGGATTAAAGATCAATTCTGCGACCGCATTTCAGATACATTTATCACACTGTGCTTTTCCTTCACTTTTTCATGCATTTTCACCAAGTGTTGAGATCTTTTGAACTCCCTGCACTCCAACAGATATTGTAAACGTAAAAAAATGTAAAATGCAAAGATAAAAAGGGGATTACGACCCATGGGTTTCCTCCCATGAAGCGCTTGATTTAACGTCGCGGCACGACGGGATTGATGTTCCTTCAATTTCACTCAGTGGTCGGGCAAGGACCATCTTTGAGAGCCAGCTGCTCCACCAAATGCTTTTCACCATCAATGCCCAAATAATGCTTGATGTGTTGGCCATTTACTTTGAATGTCCGGGACCCATCTGTTGATTCTAGTTCCACCGCTCCATACGGGGAGACATTTACCAATTTGAAGGGACCGAACCATTTTGATTGAAGCTTGCCCGGAAACAATTTGAGCCTCGAGTTAAAAAGCAAGACCACATCACCCGCCTTGAACTCTCTCTTCAAGATCTTTTTGTCATGGACAAACTTCATCCGCTCTTTATACACAGCCGCACTTTCATAATCATGGAACCAGAATTCCTCCAGTTCATTGAGTTGTGTCAACCTCAAATTTGCAGCCTCGACCCATTCCAGATTCAACTTCTTCAATGACCACATGGCTTTGTGTTCTAACTCCACGGGTAGATGACATGCTTTACCAAAGATGAGCCGGTAAGGAGAAGTACCAATAGGAGTTTTGTAGGTCGTACGGTATGCCCACAATGCATCATCTTGCTTTCTTGACCAGCTGGTCCTATTTGCATTCACAGTTTTTGATAGAATATTTTTGATCTCCCGGTTGGAAACCTCAACTTGACCACTCGATTATGGATGATAAGGTATGGCCACCTAGTGCTTTACACCATACTTTTCAAGTAACCCCGCAAAAGCTCTGTTGCAGAAGTAAGATCCACCATCACTAAGAATGGCTCAAGGGGTGCCAAACCGAGTGAATATGTTCTTCTTCAAAAATGTGGTCACACTCCTCGCCTCATTGTTTGGTAAGGCAACGGCTTCAACCCATTTGGACACGTAGTCCACAGCCACCAAGATATATTTCATCTCATAAGAACTCACAAAGGGGCCCATGAAGTCGATCCCCTACACAACAAAGATCTCTATCTCCATCACAAAGTGCATCGGCATTTCATGCCTCTTGGAAATAGAACCTTGTCGTTAACATTGATCACAAGCCTTGACCATTTGATTGGCATCATAATAGATGGATGGCCAATAATATCCACATTCAAGAACTTTCGCCACCATTCCATTTCCTCCATGATGACCCCCAACCGGAGAGTCATGGCATGCCTTGAGAATTGGCATCATCTCTTCTTTGGGAACACATCTTCCGATAATATTGTCGGCACAAACACGGAACAAGTATGGCTCCTCCCAATAGTATTGCCGACAATCTCTCAAGAACTTTTTCCTTTGATATGATTCCAAACCATCAGGGATAAGGTCACTCACCAAATAGTTAGCAATATCGGCATTCCAAGGAGCAAAGGTGCTAGACAATGCCAATATTTGCTCATCCGGAAAAGCATCATTGATTTCAAGATCACCTTGTGGTCTCCCTACTTCCTCAAGCCTTGACAAATGATCCGCCACTTGATTTTGCGTTCCCTTGCTATCCTTGACTTCAAAGTCAAATTCTTGCAACAACAAGACCCATCGAATCAACCGAGGCTTTGCATCTTTCTTTGCCATGAGATAACGAAGAGCCGCATGATCCGTATATACTATCACCTTAGTCCCCAACAAATACGCCCGGAACTTCTCAAAAGCATATACAATAGCAAGAAGCTCTTGCTCAGTCACTGTGCAGTTTACATGTGCTCCATTGAGAGTTTTACTGGCATAGTACACCGGATGAAGAATCTTGTTATAGAATTGACCTAGCATCGCTCCAATAGCCACACCACTGGCGTCACACATGAGCTCGAAAGGAAGAGTCCAATCGGGCGTGACAATAATAGGTGTCGTGGTGAGCTTGAGTTTCAACTCCTCAAAAGCCTTAAGACACTTTTCATCAAATACAAATTTAGCATCCTTTTCGAGGAGTTTGCACAAACGGTTGGCGATCTTTGAGAAGTCCTTGATGAATCGCCGGTAAAACCCGACATGCCCTAGAAAACTTCTAACACCCTTCACGGTAGTTGGTGGAGGAAGCTTAGAGATAATATCAATCTTCGCTCGGTCAACTTCAATACCCTTCTTTTAAATTTTGTTCCCAAGCACAATGCCTTCGTCGACCATGAAGTGACATTTCTCCCAATTTAGCATGAGATTTGTCTCTTCGCATCTTTTAAGCACTTGCTTGAGGTTTCCAAGACAATGCTCAAATGAGTCCCCAACTACCGAGAAGTCATCCATGAAGACCTCAAGAAAATCTTCAACCATGTCAGAGAAAATGGACATCATACATCATTGGAAAGTAGCCGACGCATTACACAAGCCAAATGGCATTCAGCTAAAAGCAAATGTGCCATATGGACAGGTGAATGTGGTCTTTTCTTGATCCTCCAACACGATGTTGATTTGATTATATCTAGAATACCCATCGCGAAAGAAATAGAACGACCTTCCCGCTAGCCGATCAAGCATTTGATCAATAAAAGGCAAAGGGAAATGGTCTTTGCATGTTGCACTGTTTAGCTTCCGATAGTCCATGCACACTCGCCACCCGGTCACCGTTCATGTTAGGATGAGCTCATTTTTCTCATTTTCTATCATGGTCATGCCCCCTTTTTGGGCACACACTGAACTGGGCTCACCCATGAACTGTCCGCAATGGGGTACACTACTCCGGCATCTAACCACTTTATAATCTCCTTTTTCACCACCTCCTGCATTGACGGGTTCAACTGTCTTTGATGCTCAAAGCTTGGATTTGTGTCGCTCTCCAGTTGGATTTTGTGTTCACAAATCCCCGCGGGAATCCCACATATGTCTGCGATTGTCCATCCAATAGCCTGCCTGTGGTATCTCAAGACCTCCAACAACCTGTCTACCTACAAATCATTCATAGAAGACGAAACGATTATGGGTAAAGTGTCATTAGAGCCTAAGAATTTATACCTTAAATGCGCCGGGAGAGGCTTGAGCTCTAATTGCAGTGGTTCAATGATGGATGGTTTGGCGGGAGGTGTGGCTCTATTTTCCAAGTCAAGAGAGAGCTTGGCCGGAGCATAAGTGTAGGATCCAAGACCCTCTAATGCGTTCACCGACTCCATGTATCCCTCCATATCCTCACCATCAAAATTCACTAAGATTGCCGCCAATGCCTCACCAAGGCATTGTTCTTCCATTTTTACTTCGACGACATCTTCAATCTCATCAACCACCTCAATCACTGAGATGCTCTCATATTGATGGGGCAACTTCATACCCTTGCTAGCTTGGAAGGTGACTTCTTTGTCATTCACCCGGAATTCGATCTCATTTCGTTCTGAATCCATAAGTGCTCTTCCGGTTCCTAAGAATGGTCTCCCCAAGATGATGGGGATATCTTTATCAACGGCACAATCTAGAATCACAAAGTCGGCGGGCAAATGGAGTTCATCGACTTTCACAATCACATCATCAACAATTCCTACCGATCGCTTAATGGATCGATCGACCATTTGTAACCTCATGATTGTTGGCCTTGGCATCCCTAGTCCCGCTTGCTAGTAGATGGCAAGTGGCATCAAGTTGATACTAGCCCCATTGTCACAAAGGGCTCTAGCAAAGTCTCGCTCTCTGATAGTGCATGGAATGGTAAATTCTCTCGGGTCCTCTTTCTTTTGGATAGGGCTCTTGGCAATGATAGAGCTAACCCGGTGAGTCATTTTCACCACCTCATTCTTTGTGGTCCTCTTCTTGGTGATCAACTCCTTCAAATATTTGGCAAACCCCGGCATATCTTGGAAAGCCTCCAAGAATGGAATGTTCACCGACAATTGCTTAAGGATATCATAAAACTTTTCAAGATTGCTATCTTCTATCCTTCCTACAAGTCTTTGAGGAAATGGAGGAGGAGGTCTAGGGATAGGTGGAAGAGCTTTTGGTGTCTCTTTCCCTTCGTCCTTCACTTCTTCCCGGTGTTCTTTTTGCACTACCACTTATTCCGGAATCTTCTCGACATCGACAAAAATTGGCTCTTCAACCTCAACCTTTCGTTCAAGATTTTCTTCTTCACCCAATTGTTCACCCTCTCCGTTTAGCACCTTCCCACTCCTAGTGGTGATCGCCATGATGTGAGAAGTTGGACCATTCCCACTACCTCTTAGATTTGAAACCGTGTCACTAGGGAGTGTACCTTTTTGTTTTGGATTTCGCTCTTTGGAGAGGTCTCTCATTTGCATTTCCCACTTTTGAATGGAGGCGGTATGAGATCTTACAACTTCGTACATGTTTCTTATGGAAGAGTCGGACTTTTCTTTATTCTGCAACACCCGCTCTAGCATAGCTTCAAACTTAGATTCACTAGAAGACCCTTGGTTCGAATATTGAGCCTTTAGAGGAACATAAGGGTTTGAACTCCGGTTGGCAAAATTATTATTGTTGTTCCAATTTCCTTGGTTTGAGCCACCTTGTTCATGTCTCCACTATTGGTTTCCTTGCCCTTGGGGGTTTGGCCTCCATTTACTTTTTTGCCCTTGACCCTGATAATGTTGTCTTTGATACCCTCCTTGAGGGTTGTTGATGTAGTTGGCTTCTTCAAACTCGTCATTGTAGATGGGTTGCACATCTTCGACTACATTCACCTTCTTTGTTTGATTCTTAGTGAGCATTTTTGTCAACACATTTACATTCGTAGCCAATCCGGCAATTATTGGGTCCCTCTCTTGATTCTCCTTGATCAAGTTGGTCAAGGAAGGAGAACCATATGCCACTCCACCTGAGGTGTCCTCGGAATGCCACGCTTGATTGTGTTGCGCCATTTTGTCAAGAATTTGTGTTACCCTTGCGAATGATTTATCCATGAATGATCCATCAGTTGCATTCTTGGCTATAGCTTGGTTCATAGGATCCAGACTCATGTAGAATTTTTCCAATAGCATCGAGTCCGGAAAACCATCGTTTGGAGACCTCACCAAATATAATTTGAAACGGTCCCATGCCTCATGCAACTGCTCTCCAGGTGTTTTCTTGAAGATGAAGATTTTATCCTGCAACTCAGACTGTTTACTTTGCGGGAACCACTTGGATAGTAACGCCCTAACAAGTTCGGGCCATGTATGAATGGAGTTGGGAGGTAGATTCTAGAGCCATCTCCTTGCATCCCCAGCTAAAGAATACTTGAAACATATTAGCTTTAGGGCATCGTCGGATACATTGTTTTGCTTGTGCATGGCGCACACACCCAAGGAATTCCTAAGGTGTTGCGTTGGATCATCATCAATGGAGTTTCTGAAGAACCCTTCTGCCTTAAGCATCAGAAGTAACCCATGTTCCACCTTAAATGTAGCCGCTCCAATAGCCAAAGGCACAATAGCATTGGTATCATCAATGTATTCTTCAATGTCTGCAAAGGGATTTTCTCCCATTTCACCCTCCGCATCTTCTTCATAATCCGACATGTTTCCTATCAACACCAAGCAAAGCAAGCAAAGTGTGATGGAATAGAAATAGACTTAAGTAAAGTACACACTAAATAGTAATTTCAAGAACCGTATTCCCCGGCAACGGCGCCAAAATTTGATACGCTCAAATTACACTTTAATAAATAGTGTAAGGCGGTCGATGTCAAATATAATAACCCAACAAGGTTGGGGTCGAATCCCACAGGGAATAGGTGTGAAAAGGTTACTTGTTCAGTGTGTTGCTCGACTCGAGTTCGATCTCTATTCGGTTAATTGTAACAAGAGAGAATGATATATGGTGACAAGAGTATGTATGATTGTTTGAGTTTAAGTAACAACTAATTTCAACAATTAATGAGTAAACAAGTGGATAAGAGCAACCAAGGTTGTGTCCCCTTCAATGTAGTGTAATGTCAACAGGTGTTAATATGATATATTTCTAATGGAAGGTTCTTTAGATATGCAATTGATGTCTACGATACTACCCACTATTTCCCAACGAATGAGTAGTATTTCCTCTTTATGATTTTCCCAAATATAAAAGAGTTGCACTTAAGAACCATCAATAAATGCCAATTAAAACCCACTTATTCCTAAGCGATTTTATCAAACAAGGTTTAAAGCCTTGAGTCATTGATATTTACTTCTACCAAATCCTAGCCCACTTTCCCAAGCAAAGCAAGAATTTAATGGCTTTTGTTAATGTTTGCAACCACCAACACTAAATGAAGAATGAGAAGTAAATAAATATTAACCAACCATTATATATATATTCAATGTTAAACACCCATTAACATAACATCCATTTAGGGTCCACAACCTTAGTATTTAGAACTAGCTACACACGCTAAAACACAAAAACCAACTAATCATAAATGTCATAAATGCTTACAATGGAGGGAATCTTCACCCAAAAGCTTCCAAAAAGAGAGAATATTAATGTGANAAAGTTTGCCCTTTCAGGTCACGTCTGTGACCGCAGACTTGTCGCATAACAAGTCTGCGGTCTGTATATTGAACAGCCTCTCCGCAGATCCAAAACCATAGTTGTCAGGCCTTCATCGCAGTTCCATTCTGCGGTCCGCATTTGAGTTATGCGACTGTAGATTGCATCGCATCTTTGACCCTGAGTTTTCTTCTTGTTTATTCTGCGGCACATCTGCGGTCCGCATGTTGATTCTACGATCGCAGATTGCGCCGCATTCTTGACATGGTTTTTAGCTCCAGACTCTGTAATGTTTTGCGATTTGAGATACTATTCTACGGTCCGCATGTGTGATCTGTGACCGCAGATTTGCACTTGTGTAATATTATGCTCTTTTCTTCTCTTTTTGATTCCATTTTCATATCCTTGGTCTTTCCTTCCTCTTGTGCTATAAGAACAACAAATCTACATGAGTATCAGTTATAATTGCATTAAAACAAGCTAGAATCTAAGAAATTGGTATTGAAATGTGCCGAAATTATCCGGCACATCATTTAGGCAATTCGGGTCGATCGCCCGAAGTTATGAAGATGGCGTAGATATTAGCAAAGAAAAAATTAAAAATCGTGCTAAATTCCTATTTTATGATCCTAAAATACCAAAATACGAGGAATGGGTATAAAGATGCAATGAAAATTGTTCATTAGAGAATATATGATGGTCCCATGAAATTTTAGGCGATTTGAGGACGAGCGCACGAATTTATGAAGATGGCGTAGACATTGACTCACAAAAAATCAAAAATCATGCTGACTTCTTATTTTGTGGCCCTAACAAGTCAAAAAATAAGGAACGGTCATAGAGAAGTAATGACTATTGTTCATTAGGTCATTTTTTATGCACTAAATATACACATTTGCATACAAAAAATTGGAAATCGTACTGAATTTCTGTTTTATGACTCTGAAACGCCAAAAAAAGGAACAGTCATGGAGAAGCAATTACTATTGTTCACTTGGTCAATTATGTTCCACAAAAATGAGACGATTCGAGGCCAGTCGCCTGATTTCATGAAGATGGCAAGGATATTAGCACACAAAAATCAAAAATCATGTTGAATTGTTATTTTATGGCCCTAAAACGCCAAAAAGAGGGGGATGAACATGGATAAGTAATGATGATTGGTGGGCCCAAAAAACGTTTGGGGGATTCGGGGGCCAGTCGCCCGAATTCATGAAGATGACGTCGATATTAGCACACAAAAAATCAAAAATCATGTTGAATTGTTATTTTATGGCCCTAAAAAGCCAAAAAGTGGGGAATGACCATGGATAAGTAATAATGATTGGTCGTTAGATCATTTCTGTTGGGCCCACAAAATTTTAGGGGATTCGGGGGCCAGTCGCACAAATTCATAAGGATGGTGTGGACATGAGCACACAAAAAATTAGAAATCGTGCTAAATTTCTATTTTACGGCCAAAAATGACCAAAAAATGGGGAACGATCATGGAGAAGAAAAGACTTTTGTTCATTAGGTCATTTCTGATTGGCCCACAAGTTTTTAGGCGGTTCAAGGACGATGGCCTGAGTTCCCGAAGACGGTGTTTATATTAACACACTAAAAATAAAAAAACTTGTTGAATTCCTATTATATGGTCCTAAAATACCAAAAAAGTGGAACAGTCATGGAGAAATAATTATTATTCTTCATTAGGTAGTTTTTGATGGGCACACGAAAAATAAAAAATCTTGTTAAATTCTTGTTGTATGGCCCTAAAAGGCTAAAAATAAATAACCATTATCGAGAAATAATAACTATTATTTATTAGGTCATTTCTAATGGGATCACAAAATTTCAGGCTATTCGGGGTCGGTTGCTCGAATTTATGAAGAAGTCATGGACATTAGCAAAGAAAAAATTAAAAATCGTGCTTAATTCCTGTTTTATGGCCTTAAAATACCAAAAAAAAATGAGGAATGGGTATGGAGAAGCAATGAAAATTGTTCACTAGATAATTTATGATGGACCCATAAAATTTTAGGCAATTCGGGGTTGAGTTCTTGAATTTATGAAGATGGCGTGGACATTATCTCACAAAAAATCAAAAATTGTGCTGACTTCCTGTTTTGTGGCCCTATAAATAAAAATAATAAGGAACTGACGTGGAGAACTAATGACTATTATTTATTAGGTCGTTCCTAAATGGCCCCGAAAATTTTAGGTGATACGGGGTCAGTCGACCGAATTCATGAAGAAGCATGGACATTAGCACATGAAAAATCGATATTCATGCTGAATTCCAATTTTATAGACCTAAAAAGGCCCAAAAAACAAGGAAAAATCATAGATAAGCAATGACTATTATTTATTATATCATTTATGATAGGCCTATAAAATTCTAGGCGATTCGGGGTAGTCACCTGAATTCATGAAGATGGTGTGGATATTAGTACATAAAAAATCGAAAATTGTGTTGAATTCTTGTTTTATAGCCCTATAACGCTATTAAAAATGAGGAACGGTCACTGAGAAGCAATGACTATTATTTATTAGTTTGTTTTAATGGACCCATAAACTTTTAACCAATTCAGCGCCGATTGCCCGAATTCATGAAGATTGTGTATACATTAACACACGAAAACTCGAAA
Source organism: Nicotiana glauca (assembly GCA_026770625.1). Taxonomy (NCBI): domain Eukaryota; kingdom Viridiplantae; phylum Streptophyta; class Magnoliopsida; order Solanales; family Solanaceae; genus Nicotiana; species Nicotiana glauca. Next base: position 38,755 of record MU781779.1, read on the forward strand.
ATCATGTTGAATTCCTATTTAATGGGCTCTAAAATTCCAAAAATGAGGAATGGTCATGGATAAGCAACAACTATTATTCATTAGATCATTTCTGATGGGCCCACAAAATTTTTGATGATTCAGGATCGATTGCCCGAATTTATGAAGATAGCTTGAACATTGGCACATCAAAATCAGAAATCATGCTAAATTCCTGTTGTATGGCCCTATAACGCCAAATAAGGAACAATCTTGAATAAGCAGTGACTATTATTCATTAAGTAATTTATGATGGGCCCACAAAAATTTTGACAATTCTTGACCGATCGCTCAAATTCATGAAGATGGCATGAACATTACGAAAATAAAAAATCGTGCCAAATTCCTATTGTTTCGCCTTAAAATGCAAAAAACGAGGAAGGTTCATGGAGAAGCAATAATTATTGTTCATTAGGTTGTTTCTGATAGCCCACACAATTTTAGGTGATTCGTGGTCGGTTGCCTAAATTCATGAAAATGGCATGGATGAAGAAAGATAAAGTTGGGTTTATAGCTTGCTGCCTCAATTGTCAGCAGGTAAAGTATGAGCACCAGAGACTGGGTGGGTTGCCACGGCAGATAGAGATTTTGGAATGGAAGTGGGAGAGGATCACCATGGACTTCGTAGTTGGACTCCCACGGACATTGAAGAAGTTCAATGGCATTTGGGTGATTGTGGATCGGCTGACAAAGTCTGCGTATTTCATTCCTATGTGTGCCACTTATTTTTCAGAGCGGTTGGCAGAGATTTATATCTGGGAGATTGTCCGTCTGTATGGTATTCTAGTTTACATCATTTCAGACAGAGGTACGCAGTACACATCGTGGTTCTGGAGGGCCGTAGAACATGGGTTGGCACTCGGGTGGTGTTGAGTACTGCATTTCACCCTCAGACGAACGGGCAGTCTGAGCGCACAATTTAAATTCTTGAGGATATGCTTCGTGTGTGTGTGATTGAGTTTGGAGGGTCTTGGGATCAGTTCTTGCTATTGGTAGAGTCTTCCTACAACAACAACTATCAGTCCAGCATTCAGATGGCATCGTACGAGGCTTTATATGGTAGGCGTTGTAGATCCCCAGTGGGTTGGTTTGAGCCGGGTGAGGTCAAATTACTGGTCACAAACTTGGTTTAGGATGCTTTGGAGAAGGTTAAGGTGATTTAGGATAGACTCTATACAGCCCAGTCTTGACAGAAGAGTTACATGGACCAGAAGGTTCGTGATGTTTCCAATATGGTTGGAGAGCGAGTTCTACTTTGGGTTTCGCCTATGAAAGGCATTATGAGATTTGGGAATTAAGGAAAGTTGAGGATCTATCTTATGTTGAGGATCCGGTGGCGATATTGGATAGGCAGGTTCGAAAGCTGAGATCAAAGAATAATGCATCAGTGAATGTTTAGTAGGGGGGTCAGCTGGTCGAGGAGGTGACCTGGGAGACGTAGCAGGATATGCGCAACTGTTACCCTCATCTTTTCACTACTTCAGGTATGTCTCTATGCTCGTTTGAGGACGAACAAATGTTTAAGTATAGGATGATATAATGATTTGGCCGGTCGTTTTAGGAAGTTACACCTCGATCCCCTATTAACTTCTTTCCCCTTGTTTGTTTCTGCTATTTTGATTTTCCGGGATATTTAGTTTTGAGTTTCTGAGAGTTTTGGGACACTTAATCCCTAAAGGAGAGCTTAAGCTTTAGAATTTGGATCATCATCAGAGCAGTGTGAAGATGGCCTCGGAATGGAATTTTGTCGGTTTAGTCAGCTCCATTGGGTGATTCCGAGTATAGGGGCGTGTTTGGATTTTGTTTTGGAAGTCCATAGCTTAATTAGGCTTGACATGCCAAAAGTTGAATTTTTAAAGTTTCCGGTTCGATAGTGAGATTTTGATATCGTGGTCAAAATTAAATTCCGAAAGGCGGAGACGCTCCGTATTGTTGAATGTGACGTGTGTGCAAAATTTTAGGTTATTCTGACGAGGTTTGATATACTTTTTGATCGAAAGTGTGATATGAGAGTTTTTGAAATTCTTAGGCTTGAATACGATGCTAATTGGTTGATTCGATGTTTTTTGAGGTGTGTTGAAGATTTGTATAAGTTTGGACAGTGGTATATGACTTGTTCGTGCTTTTGGTTGAGGTATTGGGAGCCTCAGGGTGGTTTCGTATGGTTAATGGGGGATGTTGAGTTGGGTTTGGCAGCTGAAGTTCTTTCCATTGTTGTCATAACCACCTGTGATTAGGGGACCATAGGTGCAGCCCCGCAGAAGCGAGGGGGAAGCAGTAGATGCAGCCAGACACGTAGAGGACCAAAGTCACAGGTGCGAGTGTATGAGCGCACCTGCAGTACCGCAGGTGCGGTGTGGTGGTCGCAGGTACGGAAGCTTGAGGTTTAATAAATTTTCTCAGGTGCGGTCCTTTCTCCGCAGAAGCGGGACCGTGGGTTCAGTCCCTTGACCGCAGAAGTGGATTTGCTAGGCGGAAAATAAGAATTTTGAGAGTTTGAAATCAAAAGTTAGAAAATCAATTTGGAGCTTGGGAGAGGGGGATTTTAGGAGAATTTTAAAGAGTAAATCAGTGGGTAACGATTCCTAATCACTTTCTAGTTGTATTCATATAATCTAATCTTAGTTTTGTCATTTAATTTCGGAATTGGGATAAAAATTAGGGGAAAATTGGAGAAAGTTCTTAGACCTAAGTTTTGAGTTTTGATTGATGTGCCAGTCGTCTCATGAGTTACCACTCCGTTTCTCCCATTTCTACTTCTAATTGATTTATATATTGTTCTATATGTGATAAGGTTGATTGGTTAGTGTTCGGAAAGGATTTGGTTAGATTTGAGACACTTAGTCTCTTTTAAGGATGTTTAAGTTGGAAAAATTATTCATATTTTAACTTATGAGTTAGAGGGCTCGGATGTGAGTTCCGATGGTTCGGTTAGCTTTGAGAGGTGATTTATGACTTAGGAGCGTAATCGGAATGGGTTTTGGAGGTGTAGAGAATATTTAGGCTTGAATCGGCGAAGTTGAGATTTTGAGGATTTATGGTTGATAGGTGAGATTTTTATATAGGGGTCAAAATGGAACTCCGAGAGTTATAGAAGCTTATTTATATCATTTGGGATATGTGTGTAACATTTCAGGTCATTCGGACGTGGTTTGGTTGCATTTTTTAATCAAAAGCGTATTTCGGAAAATTTTAGAAACTTAGACTTGAATCCGATGTGTTTTGGGAGATTTGATCTTGTTTGAGCTATTTTAATGATTGGAACAAGTTTGAATGAGGTTTTAGGATGTGTTGGTTCCTTTGGTTGAGGTCCCGGGGGCCTCGGGTGAGTTTCGGGTGGTCATTCAGATCATTTTTGGACTTTGAAAGTTGTAGAAAATTTGTCCAGCTATTGCATAGATTTATCCCTTTGCGTTCGCGAGCGGAGCCTCGCGTTCGCGAAGAGGCAGTTGAAGAAGGCCAAGAATTTAGCCTTCGCATTCATGAGAAGGGCATCGCATTCGCAGAGGGTTGGGAAGTAGGTCATCGCATTCGCGAGAAGGACCTCGCGATCGCGTTGAGTAATTTGGGTTTGATGGGTTCGAGATCAGGTGTTCATAGCGTTCGCGTAGGGGTGAGCGCGTTCGCGATGGTCATTATGCGTTCGCATAGAGGAAAAGTTGGTCAACGCGAGTTTGTGCTTAGCGAATGCGAGGGTTTGACCGTGTTCGCGAAGAAGGAAATTTGGACCTGGGCATAATGTTTTTATGTCATCTTGTCCGCGATTCTGAGCTTATTTTCCTCCATAGTAGGTCATTTTTAGAGATTTTTGAAGGAGATTGAAGAGTGATTCAAGGGGGAATCGTTTGGAGGTAAGATTCTCGGACTTAAACTTGATTATGATGTGAATTTCCACCTAGAAAAGCCTGTAATCTAATCCAAAAATTGAGGAATTAGAGCTTGGGATTGAGAAACTTTATATGAGGATTGGAGGGGTCATTTGGACTCCGATTTTTGTGTTCTTGATAAGTATAGACCGTGGGGATATAAGTATTCCATTGATGTAAAATTTATTGAGTTTCGAGACGTGGGCCTAGGGGTCGGGTTTGGCCAATTTCGGGATTTTTGGTATTTTTTGATTGTTTTTGCTTAGGCTTCGTTCCCTTAGTATATTTTGACCCTGTGATTCTGATTTTAAACAGATTTGACGCGAGTGGAGGCTGATTCGAGGGGCAAAGGCATCGCGGAGTAGTATTTTCACCGGTTTGAGGTAAGTTACCATTGTAAACCTGGAACTGAGGGTACAAAACCCCGGTATTAGACCTGATTTGATAAATGCGGTGGCGCACATGCTAGGTGACGAGCGTGTGGGCGTGCACCAGTAGGGATTGTGACTTGGTCCATCCTGTAGCAACTATTAAGTCATGCAATTAATTTGGAAATCTATATTATTCTATATTTCATTCATTTATATTATATTATGGGTTGTATGCCATGCTTGGGGCCTTGTGCCGACCTGTAGAAACCCTTAGGGTCATGTTGACTGTTTTCCTCACTTACTTGCTAAAAACATATCCTCAGTCATGTTTTACTCGTTAAATGTTTAAAACTGATTTTATTACTCTATTCATGTTATGAAAACTGTATGGGCTGAGTTCCCCAGTTTCTGTCTTTGTCCCCGAGAGGCTGTGAGTTTAATGACTGAGAGAGGTTGAACCTAATTGTGAGGATAGTTATATATATGTGAGTTATGGATTGGTCTGCACACCACAACGTTACTTATATGGATCGGGTTGTACACTACAGCGATATATATATTGGATTGGGCTGCACGCCGTAGTGATTTGACGCTTGGGCTATAGGAACCCCTCCGGAGTCTGCACACCCTAGTGAGCGTAGTCGACTATAAATAATGGATCGGGCTGCACGCCATGGCAGTTACTATGATTTCTATGAGTATGATATATTAATGAGCCTGAGTGTTGAGAGTGACTACTGAGTGCCGAGAATTGAGTCACAAGTGACTGAGAGGCTGCCCGAGAGGCCATATTCTGAGTGATTTCTTGCCCGGGGGGCTCTGCTGTGACATTTTGCTGATTTCACTCTTCTTTTAAATTAGGCCTTTTTTGGAAATATTGCTAAGTATATGTTTTCAAGTTTTAAATTGAAAGTGTTGATTTTATGACAAAAATTGGTCTTAAAACTGTAAAGTTGAACTATTATCCTGTTGTTATTTAAGTTATATGTTTTAACTGCTCGACATTGCGTTTAGTCTATTATTTACTTTAGTTACTTACTGAGTTGGTGTACTCATGTTACTACATGCACCTTGTTTGCTGATTCAGGTACCCGAGGGGCCGAGTGAGAGTTTTTTAATTGTTCACCATTTGTTGGGGATTTCGAGGTAGATGCATAGCGTCCGCAGCCCTCATTTCTCCCCTCTATCTTGTTATCTTCTGCACTTTTCTAGACTATTTATGTAGTAGGCTTTCAGACTTGTATTAGAGGCTCTAGACTGGTGACACCAGATGATTGGGGCTGTGTAATTATTGTTATTTTGACCTTCCGCATATCTATCATGTTGTGTAATCGTAGCAAACTCAACCTTAGGAAGAGCGGGCGCTAAGACTTTTACCAGATAGTGGTATCGGGGTCAATTTCCACAGGGAGCTTGGAATGGAGTTGCGTATTTGTTTGGTATAGGAATGCGTTTGTACTCCTAATTGTACTTCTAACATTTTTGGGTTTTTATGATTACTAATTAAAACTAGGTTATGCTAAGATTTTAATTCTAGGTTGTATGCAAGATAGAGAAAGGCACTAGGGTCGTGGCATTTACCTAGGTGGTCAACTAACGGGTAGAGATTCCTAATACAAGAGTGATGATTATGGGGATTATGCTATAATCGTTGCATGATTGCACTCACTCTCATACCTCTCGGTAGAGAGAGTGATTTTTCACAATTGACTCTCTTGAGACCAATTGGGTAGGCCAATTTGCCCAAGCAACTTAGGGTTTAAGTTGGGTAATTACTCTCTCGAAGTTTAACCCGTTAATTGGGACTACTATTCTCATGGGTCCATTTCAATTCCTTCTAGGGTCAATTTTGGGGTCATAACTCTCTTTCTCAAGAAGAGTCAAGACCCACTAAGCTAGACTTAGTGTTTGCAACCACCAAATCCTAATGAAATCATAAAGTTAACCCAAATAAAAATCACCCAACATCATTCAAGTATTAAACAATCACACCCATTAATTACCCACACTAGGGTTGAGCTACAACCCGAGCTAATGGGTTTAGCTAGACATAATAGAAATAGAAATTGAAGAATTAGAAGATGAAACAAACATATTAACTACTAATGTTAATCTACAAGATTCCACGATGAGAGAAGATAAAATTGCCCAAAATAGGCTAAAACTTGAGTCTCACGAGTGCAGTAGCTATTTGATATCTAATACTTGACCTAAAAATGGTAAAGTGTTCTATTTATAGTGAACATAAAAACTGGATAAAATGCCCCTGCGGGGTTGGCGCGGACCGCGCATAAATATAGCGTGGCCGCGCAGGTTCTTGGTCTTTCAAATCTCTCATCTGAAGTTGGGGACGCTGACCGCGCAAGAAGGTGGCGCGGCCGCGTTGGCTAAAGGGCGCGGACGACGCATAAAAGAACGTGGCCGCGTTGGCTGACTGGCGCGGACCGCGCAGCCGCGTAGATAAATTTAGCAAAAGATCAACTCTCTGAATATCATCCACGCGGACCGCACTGGTTTGTATCACGGACGCGTGGGATTTTCCTTGAAATTATTGGTCTGTGAATCTCCTCAAACGCGGACCGCGTCAAGATAACACTGAAATGCACAGTCTCTGAACTCTTAGTGCGGCCGCGTGGCAAAGCAGTGCGGTCTGCGTTAGGTCTCCTTGTTCACCACTTCACTTGTCTTTGGCACTTGACAGGTTTCACTCCATTTTGAGTCGATCTTTGAGATTTGTCATCTTGTCGCTCAAACCTGAAATCAAGTGCAACTTGTAAGTATTTTGGTACTAATTTATGGAAATTCACACAAAAAGCTTAGGCATGTATGGGCATAAAACGTGTAAAAATCATAGTTATCATTGTGTGAAACACTTGTTACGTCAATTTGGTAATTAAATCGTGCTAGCAAATGACTTATTAAATGAAAATGGATTGTGGTTTGATAGTTGGTCTGGCATGCCTGGTAATGTGATAGGCTCCATCATGACCGGTATTTGGGGTCGTGACAAGTTGGTATCAGAGCCTAGGTTACATAGATCTCGCGAGTCATGAGCCAGTTTAGTAGAGTCTCGCGGATCGGTATGGAGGCGTATGTATTTATCCTCAAAAGTCTGCAAAACCTTTAAGAAAAACATCATATTCTTGAAATTCTTGTCGTGCGAATTTGTTGATCTGAGTACTAAACTTCTATTATTCCATTCTCTAACAGATGGTGAGGACACGTGCTAGCGGGTAGGATGGACGACCGCCAGTACCATCAGCTCGGGCCATGACATGCTCAAATTACACTTTAATAATTCGTGTAAGGTGGTCGATGTCAAATATAATAACCCAACAAGGTTGGGGTCGAATCCCACAGTGAATAGGTGTGAAAAGGTTACTTGAATCAGTGTGTTGCCCGACTGAAATCGTAATTCTATTCGGTTAATAGTAAAAGGAGTGTAGAGTAGTAGTAATAAGAGTATGAATCGAAGTTGTTTTGGAATGATAACTAATTGGAGTGTTGATATGGTAATTAATGAGATTAATTAAACCAAGGTTGTGTCCCCATTAATGAAGTGTAATGCTATCGGTGTTAATATGATATATTTCTAATGGATGGTTCTTTGATATGGAATTGATGTCTAAGGAACTACCTAATATTTCCCAATAATTGGATAGTATTTCCTCTTTTAAATTTTCCCAAATGTAGAAGAGTTGCAATTCATAAAAATCAATATATGCCGAATTAAACCCACTTATCCCGAAGCGATTTTATTAAACAAGGTGTAAAGCCTTGAGTTTTTTATATTTACTTCTACCAAATTCTAACCAACTTTCCCAAGCAAAGCAAGAATTTAATGGCTTGTGTTAAAGTTTGCAACCACCAACAATAAATGAAGAATGAGAATTAAATAAATATCAACCAACCATTATACATATATTCAATATTAAACACCCATTAACATAACATCCATTTAGGGTCCACAACCTTAGTATTTAAAGTTAGCTACACATGCTAAAATACAAGGACCAAATAATATTTAATGCCATAAATGCTTACAAAGTAGGGAATCTTCAACCAAAATCTTCCAAAAAGAGAGAATATTTATGTCTTGGAATGTAGTGTAAAGAGTAGACAAGATGAGCCCACAAAAGCTTCATAAAACTATTTATAATGGGGCAAAAATCGAGACAAAAAAGGATAAAATTGCCCTTTCAGGTCCAATATGCGACCGCATTCTTGTCGCAGAACAAGTATGCGGTCCGCATTTTGAGCATCCAGACCGCAGAGTAAAACCCTAGTTCACAGGTCTTCACCGCATTAACATTTTGCGGTCCACATTTGAGTTATGCGGCCGCATTTTGTCTCGCATTGTTGACCTTCAGTAGTCTTCATGGTTGGTTATGCGATCATTATGCGGACCGCATTTTAATTATGCGGCCGCATCTTGAACCGCATTCTTCACTTGAAATTATTCTCAGGTCTCTGTTTCGGTCTGCGATTCTCTTTTCCATTATGCGGCTCGCATGTATGATATGCGATCGCATAGTGGAACGCAGAGCAGCATTTGTGCAACCTTTTGCTCTTTTCTTGTCTTTTTGCTTCCATTTCCATGTTCTTGAATTCCCCTTCCTTATGTACTGTAGAAGTAACAAAACTATATAAGTATCGATTATAATTGCACTAAAACAAGCTAAAATATAAGCAATTAGTATTGAAATGTGCCGAAATTCTCCGACACATCAACACCCCCAACTTAAACTCTTGCCTGTCCTCAAGCAACAAAAATAACTTAGCCTATCCTAGACTCTACTTACAAAACATGAAACCATAATGATTCCAGGTGGTGTTCATTGCTAGTAACTCGAGCATACATTTACAATTGCTTTACCCTTCCTGAACAGATGATATATACAAAAAACAAATCTTTCAACTTGTGAATCTTGAGCCTCAGACAATGCAACAAAAATGCTACTCTCAAGTGAGCGTAGTTGTATTTGACTCAAAAGCTTAGCGTTTGCTTCGCTCCACAATTCATGTACCCTTACTAGAAAGAAGGTCCCAAAATCACAATATTTACAATGACAACAACAAGGTACTTTTCACAAACACACTCACTCTTAGAAAGAACTTCAAGTGCTACAACATTTCATACCATAAGCTTGCCCTTATTTTAATTCATCGCTTATTCAAGAGTGTCTGGTTGGAGGTCCCATAAGGACTTTTTAAGATTGTAATGTAGGTTTAGGGAAGGTTAGGATAAACATTTGGGTACAAGTGACTTCACCCTCCTTGAACACTACTCACAAGTTTCATTCTTTTTGCACTTTTACTCTCTTCAACTCGCATAGCCTTATTGGCAACTAGTTCCCGATGTAGAATCACATTACATACCTCTTTGATTTTGTTCAAGGCTCCATAATATATATACAAACAATTCTCATTTTTTTTATACATATTTTTCTTTTGGAGCTTGATTGAGTTAATACGAACACTTAGAGGCATATGATCCTACACTCATTGTACAACCTTACCAATTTTTACTTTAGCACCACACCCCCAACGTAGGCTTTTAGCCTCATTCACAATGTTCAAGGAGAGACGGGTTCAAAAGAGGGAGTTATTTTTCAAGAAGGTCAAAGGTTTGTAATGAGTTGGCCAAAGAAAGGGTAAAAGGCTCAAATTGGATACTAGTGTTATTATTTATGTACAGGTAGGCTTGAAAGGCCACAGAAGTTTAGCAATTAAAACAAAGAATGCCTAAGGTCATCCTTCCAACCAAACATACTATAATTACATTGAAAGACCAACCAGGCAAGTTTTGAATGATAGAAGTACGCACAAGAATTATATACACACAGAAAACTCACACTCACATGGTACATGAATTGTTTCACTCATACAACTTGATGTTTTCGAGTCAACACTTGGTATTCAATGCTTGCATCATAGGCACATGTTCATATAGTTATTTTTTTTACATGCGGAAGGGTATATGCTATGGATAAACATACATGCTTGATGCTATGCAATTACACCAAACCAGTCAAAATGATTCATCCTACTCTCCTGATTCTACTATTACACCTTTGGAAAAGAACTAGGGAAAGAAAAACCAAAGGGGATTGATTCTTATGTTAAGGATAACACCATATGTACCCAACAATATTATAAACATAAAGTAAACACTAATATTAACATCATCCTTTAAAAACACAACTCATGTTCCAAAGTGATACCAATATATACAGAACAAAAGATACACATAAATACATGAGTTTGATGATTAAACTACTGATATACATATATACCGAGATTCCAATTCTAACTTCCAAAATCAAACAAGAATATCTACATAAAAATACCCACAATGCTATTGTGCACCCCCAACTTAAAGCATGCATTGTCCCCAATACATAAAAATAAAGAGATGAGTTAGAGGTGAAGCTCCATGGGGCACACTAAGTGCTAGGAGAGGCAGTAGCAAGCTGAATGATGGAGGGGTTACCCTCAGATGTGGGGACTGGGGCTGATGGAAGCTCGGTCTGAGAAGTGGTGCCCTCCGGCTGGTCAAGAGCAGGAGTCGGAACTGGATCAGGAGCTGGAATTGGAGCTGGAACTGGAGAAATGGTGCACTCAGGCTGGTCAAGAGTAGATGGTGCAAGTGCTGGAGCCTGTGAACTGTTGGCCTCACCCACTGATGATGGGGTGGCCACAGGGGCTGCATGAATGGCCTGGTCTACCAACAACCTCTGGATTGCCTGTTGGATATATGATCGCTCCGCTATTTCACCGGCATCCTCCTCAAGAGTAGCATCATCAACTGGGGCATCTACAATCTGCTTGCCCTTATCTTGAGGGGCTTCATCACGTGAATACCCCGAACTCTCCTCATTCTCCTCATCTTCCTCATCCTCCAATTTATCAGAACTCCCAAAGTCCTCCTCAGAAGGGATCACAATAGGAGCTGGAGAAGCTGCAGTTTGGAAAGCTCCACGGGTAGGGAGGATAGGCTCAGTCATCAATGTCGAGAAGTCAAGACCCAAATCTGGAGGCGTTGGACCTGTACCCTGATCATCAGCTGTGGGGAGGAGGGATGATAGGTCGAATTCCAAATTCTGCATTTTTTTGAATTCAACCTTCATAGCAGCAACCGCCGTCTTGAGTGCAGGCAAACCACTCACTTCGCCCTGCTCTATCATCTCCACCCACAGCTCAAGTTGTTGCAAACGCTCCGCATATTTTGACTGTTGAATGGCTGCTACTGAGGCTTGCATGGGGGTCAGTGCTTGCTTTATAAGACTTGGAAATGTTTTTAGAAGTTGTTCAACTTCAGCATTGGCGTGTTGAACCAATATAACAAGCTTGGAGGCTGTCGGGATAGCCATAGCAGGCTGGGGTGTGGGCGATGGTGCCTCAGTAGCTGACGGGATCTCAGTAGGCTAGAAATCAGATGGCTCTACAGCAAGTGGTGCCTGACTTGGAACCATTAGTGGGATAGCAGCATCACTAAGGCGAGTGATATCGATGACCCCTGGCTCCTTGCCTTTTCTATCATGGCGGTCATCAATTGGGACTCCCGCAGCCTTGCATAGTGTTGTGATCAAGGAAGGGAATGGAAGTGAGGTAGCTGTTTGTATGGCCCTAAGCCCTATCTCCTAATATATCACTGCCCCTACACCTATCTTAATACCAGCCATGATGCATGCAATGAGGATTGCCTTCTCAATGGCAAATTCCGTGTCGTTCTGAGTTGGTATCAATCTAGAAGTGAGGAATGCAAGCCAATAACGAGCCTCTCTTGACAGACTTTCCTTGTAGATTTTCTGGCCAGGGTTGATCCAGGTCAGGGTTCCTTTTGCAATTATGGAGGCAATCCACCCTCTTTTATTTTCCCGGTTCTCAAACTTCTTCGCATATTTTGCGGTGCCAGAACTCCAGTCTGGGACATCTACCTCATTTATGGTATTTGCATCACAGAAGACTGTTTGCCCTTAGACTAGCACTTTATTAGTGAATTCTCTGTTTCGTTTCTGATACTTGTTCCTCGAGGCCCCATACGATGCATAAAATTCTTGAACAAGGGATTCGTTGTATTCGGCCGGTGTTTTAGTGAAGGATTTCCATTTCCTCTTCTTGATGTTTGCTAGGATGTGAGGATATTGCTCTTTCAGCCCATTCAAACTGAGATGCTTCCCTGGCAGGAGCTTCCACTTTATCAACCCTTCTTTGTATCTTTCCCTAGAACCCTCTACTCCCCAGCGAAGGTGGAAGTCATTTTTGTGTTTCCTCTGCGCTTCGGCCAGTAGATCAACCTCAGGTGTGGGCCCCTCCTCATATGAGGTTCCGTTCTTGGTCGCTTTGATTTGGATTGACCCGAGGATGTCTTTGCTATGTTGTGCTTTTGCCTGGGAGCCCTATATGTACAAAGGGAGAATTGTGAGTGCCAATAGAAACACAATGAAATAAACACAAAAGAAATTTAAAGAAGAAGTGCAAAATGCGACGTACTCTGCAGTCGCAAAACCATAACATGGACCGCAGAGTCATCGCAGAATTGATGGACAACATAGGTTCACTCTGTGGTGGGTTATGCGGTCGCATAACCACTATGCGGACCGCATACCCATCGCAGACTGGGTGTGCCAAAAACATGCTTCACTAAATGTGATCGCATAATTCACAGCAAAGTAAAGAATGCGATCCCAGAATGGCCGCATAATGCTAGACTCATTCACTAGGGTTCTGTACCACTCTGCGGTTGGTATGCGGACTGAATTTGAGTTCTGCAACCGCATATTGACCGCATTGAGCCATCGTCCTCAGAGGACCTAGGGCTAATTCTGCGACGCAAATGCGGACAGCAGAAGTCGTCGTGTTCAACACTTCACCCTAGTGTTCAATAATGGTGGCCCTATTTTTGTTCTACCCCATGCCTCACATCATTTTTAGCCCATATGAACTTACCCCAGCAAGAAACAACTACCCAAACCCCTAAGTTACACATTTGTACATGATTAAACAAAAACAACCTAAGCAACCACTCAGAAATAAAAAACAATACAGAGGGAGGAATGGATTTCATATCATAAGAGGTTACAAAGGTCACAAATGGAATCCTTGAGTGACTTTGATCTGTTACAGTTGGGGCTCGATCGAGTTCCTCTTTGTCTTTTTCTGTGCTTTTCTTTTGTTTGTTTTTTTTTTTGTTAAGTGAGTAAAAGATGTGCGAAGCTTACCTGGTGAGTCTGCGGTGGGCACTTTACCGTATAGCACACTATGCGATCGCATATGTGCGGTGATTTTAAAGAGTGGGTTGAGAAGGAAGGTTTGCGGTGCACAATTCGATCACATAAGTGAAATGTGGACCGCATAGTACACCACTCCACCTCATAATGTACACCAATTTGGACAAACCTTTTGTTCTTGTTTACGGTTAAAATGCGGCCAGCATATCAACAATGCGACCGCATTCCTATCGCATAATTTGCCTGGTGCATTTTCTTCGAATTATATGCATTCTCACCAAGTGTTGAGATCTTTTGAACCCCCTGCACTCTAACACACACTTTTAATTTCTCAAATAAATCTATCTACCAACAATTGAAAAATTCAAGGAAAAAGGGTGTTACCATACATGGGTTGCCTCTCATGAAGCGCTTGATTTAACGTCGCGGCACGACGGAATTGATGTTCTTCTGATTTCACTCAATGGTCGGGCATGGACCATCTTTGAGAGCCAGTTTCTCCACCAAATATTTTTCACCATCAGTGCCCAAGTAATGCTTGATGCATTGGCCGTTTACCTTAAATGTCCAGGACTCATCTGTCGGCTCTAATTCCACTGCTCCATAAGGAGAGACATTCACCACCTTGAATGGACCGGACCATTTTGATTTAAGCTTGCCCGAAAACAATTTTAGTCTCGGGTTAAAGAGCAAGACCAAATCACCCGTCTTAAACTCCCTTTTCAAGATTTTCTTGTCATGGACAAACTTCATCCGTTCTTTGTACACAGCTGCACTTTCATAAGCATGGAACTGGGATTCCTCCATTCCATTAAGTTGTGTTAACCTCAAATTTGCAGCTTCCGCCCAGTCTAAGTTTAGCTTTTTCAATGCCCACATCGCTTTGTGTTCCAATTTCACGGTTAGATGACAAGCTTTACCAAAGACTAGCCGATAATGAGAAGTACCAATAGGTGTTTTGTAGGCCGTGCGGTATGCCCACAATGCATCATCCAGCTTCCTTGACCAGTCGGTCCTAGTTGCATTCACAGTTTTTTCTAAGATGTTTTTGATCTCCCGGTTGGAAACCTCAACTTGACCACTTGACTGCGGATGATAGGGGTGGCCACCTTGTGCTTTACGCCATACTTCTCAACTAGCACCGCAAAAGCCTTGTTACAGAAATGAGATCCATCGTCACTAAGAATGGCTCTAGGTGTGCCAAACCGCGTGAATATGTTTTTCTTCAAGAAGGCGGTCACACTCCTCGCCTCATTGTTTGGTAAGGCAATTGCTTTAACCCATTTGGACACGTAGTCCACAGCCACCAAACTGTATTTCATTCCACAAGAACTTACAAAAGGACCCATGAAGTCGATCCCCCATACATCAAAGATCTCTATCTCTATCACAAAGTGTATTGGCATTTCATGCCTCTTGGAGATTGAACCTTGTCGTTGACATTGATCGCAAGCTTTGACAATTTGATTGGTATCATGGTAAATGGAGGGCCAGTAATAACCACATTCAAGAACCTTAGCCGCCGTTCAATTCCCCCATGATGTCCCCCAACCGGTAAGTCATGGCATGCCTTGAGAATTGGCATGACTTCTTCTTCTAGAATACACCTTCGGATGATATCGTCGGCACAAACACGGAACAAATAGGGCTCCTCCCAATAATATTGCTGACAATATCTCAAGAATTTCTTCTTTTGATAAGACTCCAACCCTTCTGGAATAAGATCACTCACCAAGTAGTTAGCGATGTCAGCATACCATGGAGCAAAAGTGTTAGATAATGCCAAAATGTGCTCATTCGGGAATGCATCATTGATTTCAATCTCTTCCTTTGGTCTCCCTGCCTCCTCAAGTCTTGACAAATGATCCGCCACTTGATTTTGAGTTCCCTTGCGGTCCTTGACTTCAAAGTCAAATTCTTGAAACAATAAGACCCATCAAATTAACCGAGGCTTTGCATCCTTCTTTTTCATGAGGTAACAGAAAGTCGAATGATCCATGTACACCACCACCTTGGTTCCCAATAAATAGACTCAAAAATTTTCAAAGGCATAAACAATGGCAAGAAGCTCTTGCTCAGTGACAGTGTAATTCATTTGTGCCTCGTTGAGTGTTTTACTTGCATAGTACACCGGATGAAGTACCTTGTTATGATGTTGGCCAAGCATTGCTCAAATTGCTACACCACTAGCGTCACACATGAGCTCAAAAGGAAGAGTCCAATTGGGTGTGACAATAATAGGTACCATGGTGAGCTTTAGCTTTAACTCCTCAAAAGCTTTAAGACAATTCTCGTCAAACACAAACTTGGCATCCTCTTTAAGGAGTTTGCACATGGGGTTAGCGATCTTGGATAAGTCTTTGATGAAGGGCCTGTAAAACCCAGCATGCCCTAGAAAACTCCTAAAACCTTTCACGGAAGTCGGTGGAGGAAGCTTTAAAATAATCTCAATCTTTGCCCGGTCGACTTCAATACCACGCTTTGAAATTTTGTGTCCAAGCACAATGCCTTCGTCAACCATGAAGTGACACTTCTCCCAGTTTAGCACAAGATTTGTTTCTTCGCATCTCTTGAGCACTTGTCTAAGGTTGTTAAGACAGTGCTCGAATGAATCATCAACCATCGAGAAAATTGTCCATGAAGATTTCAAGAAAATCTTCAACCATGTCGGATAATATGGAAATCATACACCTTTGGAAGGTAGCCGGAGGATTGCACAAACCAAATGGCATCGGACTAAAAGCAAATGTGCCATATGGGCAAGTGAAAGTAGTTTTCTCTTGGTCTTCCAAAGCGCTGCTTATTTGGTTGTAGCCGGAATACCCATCAAGGAAGCAATAGAATGACCTCCCCACTAGCCGATCAAGCATTTGATCAATAAAAGGCATAGGGAAATGGTCTTTGCATGTTGCACTATTGAGCTTTCAGTAATCCATGCATACCCTCCAACCAGTCACAGTTCTTGTTGGGATGAGCTCATTTTTGTAGTTTTCAATTACGGTCATGCCTCCCTTCTTTGGTACACATTGCACCGGGCTTACCCAAGAACTATCGGCGATAGGGTAGACCACCCCGACATTCAACCACTTGATAATTTCCTTCTTCACCACCTCTTGCATTGACGAATTTAATCGTCGTTGATGCTCCACACTTGGTTTTGTGTCATTCTCCAATTGTATCTTGTGTTCACAAATACCCAAAGGGATTCCTCAGATATCCGCAATTGCCCATCCAATGGCTTGCCTATGCTCCTTCAAGACTTCCAATAATTTTTCCACCTGCACATCATTGAATAAAGACAAAACAATTACGGGTAATGCATCATTAGAGCCAAGAAATTTATACCTTAGGTGCAGGGAGGGGGGTGGTTTGAGCTCTAGTTGCGGTGGCTCAATGATTGATGGCTTTGCGAGGGATGTAGCTCGATTCTCCAATGCATTTACTGACTCCATGTACCCATCCATGTCTTCACCATCAAAATTTACCAAGATAGCCGCCAACGCCTCACCAAGGCATTGTTCTTCCATTTTTAATTTGACGGCATCTTCCACCTCATCAACAACCTCTATCGCTAAAATGCTCTCATACTCATGGGGCAACTTCATAACCTTGCTTGCTTGAAATGTGACTTCTTCATTGTTCACCCGGAATTTAATTTCGTTCCGCTCCGAATCCATGAGTGCTCTTCCCGTGGCTAGGAATGGTCTTCCCAAAATGATAGGGATTTCTTTATCAAGCGCACAACCAAGAATTACGAAGTCGGCGGGCAAATGGAATTTTCCAACCTTTACAATCACATCATCAACAATTCCTACCGGTCGCTTAATGGAACGATCGGCCATTTGTAACCTCATGCTTGTTGGCCTTGGCATACCTAATCCCGCTTGCTTATAAATGGCAAGTGGCATCAAGTTGATGCTAGCCCCATTGTCACAAAGGGCTCTTGCAAATTCACGCGCCCCAATAGTACATGGTATAGTAAAAGCTCCCGGGTCTTCTTTCTTTTGGACCGGAGTCGTAGAAATAATAGAATTAACCCGGTGAGTCATATTTACCACCTCATGCTTTGTGGTCTTCTTCTTGGTAATCAAATCTTTTAAGTATTTAGCAAACCCCAGCATCTCTTGAAATGCTTCCACAAAATAAATGTTCACCGTTAATTGCTTGAGGATGTCGTAGAACTTTTCAAGTTTGCTATCATCAATTTTGCGTGCAAGACTTTGAGGAAATGGAGGAGGAAGTCTAGTAATAGGTGGAAAAGCTTTAGGTGTCTCTTTCCCTTCTTCCTTCACCTCTTCCCGATGTTCTTTTTGCACTACTACTTCTTCTGGAATCTTTTAAACCTCGACCACAAGTGGCTCTTCAACCTCAACTCTTTGTTCAAACTTTTCTTCTTCAACCATTTGTTCAGCCTCTCTGTTGAGCACCTTCCCACTCCTAGTAGTGATCGCCATGATGTGGGATGTTGGACCACTCCCACTACCTCTTGGATTTGCAACACTGTCACTAGGAAGTGTACCTTTTTGCTTTGGATTTTGCTCTTTGGAGAGGTCTCTCATTTGCATCTCCAATTTTTGGATGGAGGTGGTATGAGATCCTACAGCCTTGGTCATGTTCCTCATGGAAGCGTCGGATTTTTCTTGATTTTGCAACACCCGTTCAAGCATAGCTTCCAACTTAGATTCACTAGAAGACCCTTGGTTCGAATATTGACCCTTTGGAGGAACATAAGGGTTTGAACTCCGGTTAGCAAAATTATTGTTGTTGTTCCAAATCCCTTGGTTTTAGCCGCCTTGGTCATGTCTCCATTGTTGGTTGCCTTGCCCTTGCGGGTTTGGCCTCCATTGATTTTGTTGCCCTTGACCCTGATAATGTTGTCTTTGATACCCTCCTTGAGGGCTGTTGATGTAGTTGGCTTCTTCAAATTATTCGTTGGAGATGGGTTGCACATCCTCGACTACATTCAATTTCTTTGTTTGATTCTCAGTGAACATTTTTTTCAACACATTTACATTCGTAGCCAATCCTGCAATTATTTGGTCCCTTACTTGATTCTCCTTGATCAAGTTGGTCAAGGAAGGAGAACCATATGCCACCCCTCCTGAGGTGTCCTCGAAATGCCACGCTTGATTGTGTTATGCCATTTTGTCCAGGATTTGTGTCACTCAAGTAAATGATTTTTCCATGAAAGATCCGTCAGCTGCATTCTCGGTGATGGCTTGGTTCATAGGATCCAAATCCATGTAAAATATTTCCAACAACATGGAGTCCGGGAACCCATGGTTTGGAGACCTCACCAAGTATAATTTGAAGCGATCCCATGCCTCATGCAACTGCTCCCCCTGTATTTGTTTGAAGAAGAAAATCTTATCCCGCAACTCAGAATTTTTGCTTTGCTGGAACCATTTGGACAGAAACGCTCGAACAAGCTCAGGCCAAGAACGAATAGAGTTGGGAGGTAGATTCTGGAGAAATTTCCTTGCATCCCCAGCTAGAGAATACTTGAAGCATCTCAATATCAGGGCATCGTCGGATACATTGTTTTGTTCGTGCATTGCGCACACACCCAAAAAATTCCTAAGGTGTTGCGTTGGATCATCATCGGTGGAATTCCTAAAGAACCCTTCTGCCTTAAGCATCAGAATTAAACCATGCTCTACTTTGAATGTTGCCGCTCCAACAGTCGGAGGCACAATGGCATTGGTATCATCAATGTATTCCTTGATGTCTGCAAAGGGATTGTCTTCCAGATCTACCTCAACGTCATCGCCAGATTCAGACATGTTTTCCTATCAACACCGAGCAAAACAAGCAAAAATGTGATAGAATAGAATTAGACACACAGTAAAGCGTACACTAATAAGCAATTTCAAAACCGTATTCCCTGGCAACGGCGCCAAAATTTGATACGCTCAAATTACACTTTAATAATTCATGTAAGGAGGTCGATGTCAAATATAATAACTCAACAAGGTTGGGATCGAATCCCACAGGGAATAAGTGTGAAAAGGTTACTTGAATCAGTGTGTTGCCTGACTGAAATCGTAATTCTATTCGGTTAATAGTAACAGGAGTGTAGAGTAGTAGTAACAAGAGTATGAATAGAAATTATTTTGGAATGATAACTAATTGGAGTGTTGATATGGTAATTAGTGAGATTAATTAAACCAAAGTTGTTTCCCCATTAATGAAGTGTAATGCTATCGGTTTTAATATGAGATATTTCTAATGGTCGGTTCTTTGATATGCAATTGATGTCTAAGCAACTACCCAATATTTCCCAATAATTGGATAGTATTTCCTTTTTTAAATTTTCCCAAATGTAGAAGAGTTGCAATTCATAACAATCAATATATGCCAAATTAAACCCACTTATCCCTAAGCGATTTTATTAAACAAGGTGTAAAGCCTTGAGTTTTTGATATTTACTTCTACCAAATTCTAACCCACTTTTCCAAGCAAAGCAAGAATTTAATGGCTTGTGTTAATGTTTGCAACCACCAACAATAAATGAATAATGAGAAGTAAATAAATATCAACCAACCCTTATACATATATTCAATGTTAAACACCCATTAACATAACACCCATTTAGGGTCCACAACCTTAGTATTCAAAGTTAGCTACACATGCTAAAATACAAGGACCAACTAATATTTAATGCCATAAATGCTTATAAAGTAGGGAATCTTCAACCAAAAGCTTCCAAAAAGAGAGAATATTTACGTCTTGGAATGTAGTGTAAAGATTAGACAAGATGAGCCCACAAAAGCTTCATAAAACTATTTATAGTGGGGCAAAAATCAGGACAGAAAAAGGACAAAATTGCCCTTTCAGGTCTGATATGCAACAACATTCTTGTTGCAGAACAAGTATGCGGTCCGAATTTTGCGCATCCAGACCGAAGAGTAAAACCTTAGTTCACAAGTCTTCACCATATTACCATTATGCGGTCCGTATTTGAGTTCTGCGGCCGCATTTTGTCTCGCATTGTTGACCTTCAATAGTCTTCATGGTTGGTTATGCGATCATTATACGGACCGCATTTTGATTATGCGGTCGCATCTTGAACCGCATTCTTCACTTGAAATTATGCTCAGGTATCTGTTTCAGTCTGTGATTCTCTTGTCCATTATGCAGCTCGCATGTATGTATGTGATCCCATAGTGGACCGTAGATCAACATTTGTGCAACCTTTTGCTCTTTTATTGTCTTTTTGCTTCCATTTCCATGTTCTTGAGTTCCCCTTCCTTATGTACTGTAGAAGTAACAAAACTACATAACTATCGATTATAATTGCACTAAAACAAGCTAAAATCTAAGCAATTAGTATTGAAATGTGCCGAAATTCTCCAACACATCAGGCCACTAAAGGCCGAGGTCGCGGTCGAGCCCGTGGTAGGGCCAGAGCAGCGAGGGCAACACCTAGAGATCCACCAACTGCCCCAGTTCAAGATCAGGTCCCCGTTGGGGATGCTACAGCAACACCAGTTCAGGCACCAGCTGTGCCTATTGTGATTCCATGCCTTCAGGAGGCTTTTGCCCAAATCTTATCAGTATGTGCCGGGTTGGCTCACGCGGTCTCAGTTACTACGACCGCAGCTACTTCTCAGGAAGGGGGAGGCACCCAGACTGCTGTCGCCCAAACACCTGAGCAGGTTGTGCAGGGACTCCAGACACCAGGGGCACCTCCAGCCCAACCGATTTCACCAGCTTAGGAGTTTGTAGTACCAGTTATGTCGGATGACGAGCAGTGTCGACTTGAGAGGTTTCATAGACTCCAGCCTCTGACTTTTTGCGGTGCAAAGATCGAGGATGCCCAGGGTTTCTTAGATAAGTGCTAGAGGATGCTTCGTACAACGGGAATTTTAGAGACCAGTTGTGTAGCATTCACTACTTTTCAGTTTTCTAGGGCTGCCTTCACTTGGTGGGAGGTGTATGATAGGAGTAGGCCTGCTGGTGCAGTGCCCCTTTACCTAGTAATAGTTCTCTGTTCTCTTCCTAGAGAATTATGTGAAACAGTCTCGCCGAGAGGAGCTGCGCATGCAGCTCAAGCACTTACGTCAGGGAGGGATGACTGTGATGCAGTATGAGATGTGGTTCTCTAAGTTATCTCGTCATGCGATCTGCATGGTTCCCACAGATTGAGAGAGGGTCAGGAGGTTTGTTGATGGTCTCACTTATCAGCTTCATGTCCTTATGACTAGAGAAAAAGTGACAGGTGCCACCTTCGAGGTGGTTGTTGACGTCGCCCGTGAGATTGAGTTGGTTCGCCGTCAGGAGCAAGAGGAGAGGGAGGCCAAGAGGCCTCGATGATCTGGTAGCTTTAGCAGTGCTCCTTCGAGGGGTCAGTTCCAGTAAGGTAGAGGCCCTCCTTTCAGGCAGGCTCATTCAGCTCGCCCAGGTTATCGTGGAACATCTTCGGGTCATGATTTTCATAGTTTTCATCAAGGCCACTTATCACTTAGTGCCCTTCCAGCTCCGAGTTCATCCCGTGCTCTATCAGTTTAGGGTTCTTCTATGCCAGATCCTTCTATTGATCATTCCGGTGCCTGGAGTTCCCTTCAGTACCCATCTCCAACACTGGGGAGTTGCTTTGAGTGTGGAGATTATGGGCATATGAGAAGGCAGTGTCCTTATCTTTATGATGGTCAGTCCTAGCAGAGGGGTCTGCCCTTGACTTCTGCTCCAGTTACTTCACCACCCGCTCTGTCACGCCCCAAATTCGAGGGACATGATCGGCGCTCGACCGGATATCCCCAGTCAAGCGGACCTGGGTGCCTTTCTTATCCCACATGTTACCCCGCATTTTCAATACTTATTAACCAAGTGAGGCAGCTATTTATAATTAAAGCACATTTTTACAAAAAGCATACATAACATAGATAATCTTTAGTGTGGCTTACAACATACATCACCCAACATACGAAGCACATATTACATAAGTTCATGACCCACATTTCCTGTCTACGGAGCCTCTTGAGATGAAAAAGGAATTAAATACTTGTCGGTAACAAGGCTCCAACTATACCTTTTACAATTATCAAAACAAGATCCCAAAAACAGAAGCGGCATGAGCCATGCAGGGCCCCGAAAGGAAAGGGGCTCACCATTTCAGCTGACAGGAAGTGATGAACTGAAGTACTTGCTATGGATCCACCTACAATCATAACACGAATGTAGAGCCCCCATTAAAAGGGACGTCGGTACATTTTGATTGTACTGGTATGTATGAACAACCCTTGCCCTAAGTAAACTCAAACCATACACAAGTAGGAAGCAGTAATAGAAGCAGCAACCAAACACACATGAAAGGAACAATCAAGCCAAACAAGTTTACAATCTCTCATGTTTCCCCTTCCACATTTCCACATCAATAGTTTCACAATTTGCTCATATTTTTGTTTCAATAGTGATTTAGATAACTTTCCACCCTTATTACATCGGCCACCCTTTTCACCAGAACCCACACCGTATAACTTTATGTTGCGGAATGCAATCCGATCCCATCGTACAGTTACAATTCACAAACAATACATCAACAATCAACAATTCACAAAGATCAACAGCAACACTTCTTAAGAAATAACAACAGCAATTTTACAAGTGTTTCCATGACCATCAATACTATTTCCGTCATATTCAACAACCCATATACGTTTTACGTCACATCGAAAATTGCCCACAACAAGCCATAGATATTGTTACCACAGTTATTCCAGTTGCATTATTTACGATTTCCTTCTGTCATTTATTCCTCAACTCTTACCACATAACACATTCACAACCATATCAATCACAAGAATTTCATGAATAATCCACGTAGATATCACATAGCAAACATTCGTACACCAAACAAGGTAATTTTACAAAGATCAAAGTTAGCCATACATACGTGGAACCGAATTGCATTTTAACTTCTATTTTCAATTCACCAGGTGGTCTATCAACGTCAATCAAGTGCACAAGTCAGTACATATAACTTAGGATTAGAGGTCACAATTGCTACTCAAACTTATTTAGGTTATCAACTTTTATTTTGCAAGCCTCTACCTCTACCCAACTTCCCCTTGCTAGGCTTTAGGTTTTAAAAAGGAATGCATGTACAATTTCAACCATTATTTTCAAGAATTAATGTATGAGACTCCCTCCCTTAGTTTAAATCTGAAAATCAAGGAAAAAGGGTTAGGGATTTTACCTGTAAGCATGGGGATGAAGACAATCAATTTGAATTTTTCTTTCGGCCCGAATAGTTTTGAAGAATCAAATTGAGGAAGATTACCTTCTCTCTCAAGAACTCTCTCTTCCCTCTCTCTTATTTTGTTCAGAGGATCGTTAAAAATGAGGGGTTGGGGGTATTTTATTAATAGGGGTCGGGTTTAAAATTTTAGAAAATAGAAGCCCGAGAAGGATCTACAGTCACACTTTGCGATCGCAGAGTTGAAATGCGGTCCGCAAATTAGACCGCAGAAGTGTCCCAAAACATTGAACGTTTCTGAATGGGTATACGACGGGAATGTGGTCCGCATTCCTGTTCTGCGATCGCATAATGCACCGAAGAACTGGCCTTCACAAATCCTTGAGGAGCTTATGCGACGAATATGCGGTCCGCAAATTGATTATGCGATCGAATAATGGATCGCACTTTCAACATCAATTTTGACTAACTTTCTGATTAAATCTGCTGCATAAATGCATTCTGTATACCTGACCTGCAACCACATTGTGGACTGCATAATGGCACTTTCTTGGAAAATTTTGATTTCTTGATTTTTAAGTGCAAAATCAGTAAAAAGGATCTGAACACATATGTGGAACTTGACTCTGCGAGTTACTAGGATTTGAGCACAAATTTTCACGGAGTCTTACACGCTCAGCTAGATAGGGGTGGAGGTCAGTCAGCCAGGGGTCGCCCTAGAGGAGCAGGTCGATTAGGAGGTGGTCAGACTCATTTTTGTGCCCTCCCAGGTGGAGCGGATGTTGCTGCTTCAGATGCTGTGATTTCAGGTATTATCTCAGTCTTCCATAGAGATGCCTCTGTATTATTTGATCCCGGTTCCACCTTTTCTTATGTGTCATCATATTTTGCCCGTTATTTGGTTATGCCCTTTGAGTCACTTGTTTCACCTATTCATGTATATACTCCAGTGGGCGATACTATTGTTGTAGACCATGTGTATCGGTCATGTGTGGTGACTATTGAGTAATATCAACAGAACAAACTACAATCAGTAGAAACAATAAAGAGAAACATGGATGGAAACGAAAGATAACCAAATAAATTGTCACGACCCCAGTTCGCCCTCCGTGAACTGTCGTGATGGCACCTAGTCTCTACGACTAGGTAAGCCTAACAAAAGAGGAAAGTGAACTAACTTGCGAAATAAATAATCAAAAACTAAAAACAACTGAAGGAAACAATATTTAAATGTCGCTCGGTATATACACATAGCTTCTCAAAATCTGATATTCTATCCCAAAACATGGAAATTCACGGATCCTCAAACTGAGAAAAACACTACATAGCTCCAATCTCTGGAATGTCTAACAAAACAAAAGTACAAAAGGGCTAAATACTAAAATACATGAATAGAGAGAGACTCCTCGATCTGCAGATGCGGCAGATATACCTCGAAGTCCCGTAGAAAGTGCCTCGCCTCAAGAATGGTAAGCCTGAGTAGAGGTACCTAGATCTATACATGAAAACATCCATAGAAGGGGCATGAGTACACCACAGCGATACTCAATAAGTGCCAAGCCTAACCTCGATCGGGTAGTGACGAGGAAGGTTAGGGCCCTACTGAGGTTAAACAAAGTATAAGGTTTTAATAGTATTAAATAGGTAGTATAATTGAGTACAAAAGTGAAATAAAATAGGTTATACAGGGTAACAACAACTGTATAGAAACAGAGTAAACACGAAAGTAAATACAGCTTGGTATTAATAGTAACAAATGGGGATCTCACAGGATACCGTTCTGTAGACTCTATTACAACTGTCTAGTGGATCTCCGGGATCCCGTCCCCTAGTCCAACTATCAATGTGCGGGGATCTACAAGAATTCTGATCTGTAGTCCCAAATATAAATGCCTAGTACTGGAGGAATCTACCAGGTGCATTTTCGGAGTTCCATATAACTGTGCAGGGGGATCTACCGGGAATCTAACCCGTAGTCCCAAAGTAAACAGACAAGGGGAATCTACCAGAATCCCAAAACCCTTGTCCCAATGTAAATACACAGCAACAACAAGAAGATATTCAGAAATGGAAATTTCATATCGAGGCAACAAGTAATTCTAGCCTAGCATGCTGCACTGAGTTTAAGTAAAGCAGGTTGAAAAATAAGGCAATGGAATCATTTAGACATGCTTTCCTAAGCTAACAACAGGTTTAATTGCACAAGTAATAAAAGCAAGAAAAGGAACATAGTAGCGAATACTTAATGAAAAACGGATTTCTCAACAATTTGCACAAGTAAGCACTCGTCATCTCACGTACAAGGCATTTCAATTACCAAATATACCAATCCTAAGGGGAAGGTCCCTCACACAAGGTTAGACAAGACACTTACCTTGAACAGGCTCAAAATCAATCCGAGACCACGTTCTAGCCATGAGTATGTCACGACCCAAACCCCGCTCCGGTCGTAATGGTGCCTCCCATGAAGAAGGGGCCAGCCAAACAACCCAAATCGCCTTTTCAAAAATAGTTAAACATTAATAAACAGTTTAAATAGGATTTAATGATATAATTAACGGAAGTACAACCTGACACAGCCCAAACCGGGGTGTCACAAGTCACGAGCATCTATTAGAGTGTAATTACAACTACAAGGTCTAAAATATAAGAGACAGGAATAATGAACAAAAGGGTGAATAGCAGTGCTGCGAACGCTGGCAGCCACCTCGCTAAACTCCGATAACTCTGCCTCCGATCAGCCAAACCCGCTACCAGGTGAATAAATACATGCATCTGCACACGAGATGCATGGAGTAAAGTGAGTACTCTAAGTCTGTGAGTAATAAAGATAAATAACAACTGAGCAGTAATTAATCATGTAAAGCAAACCAATATGCTGTATAGAAGCAATGTAAAACCCTTTGAGAAAAGCAGTGAAGCTCTGAAATTTTTAGAAATATTTAGCTCAGTTTAAACCTCTTTTGAAATTACTTTTTCCACAATTATGTAATGAATGCAAAATAGTTAGTGCCGATAAGCACAAAAAATCCGCCCCTCGAGCACAAATACTACAATATAACATGTAAAATGACAAGTAAGTATGAAAGATGAACACAAAAAGGTTCGCCCCTCGGGCAATATCTCAGAATAGAACCAGCCCCTCGGGCTCACTCTCAGAACACTCTCTGCCCCGTGCTCTCTCTCTCTCTCTCTCAGATCACTCTCAGAATAGTATATATAGTAACCGCTACAGCATGCAGCCCAATGCATATATCGCTGCAGCGCGCAGCCCGATACATATATCATTGACGGCACTCACTGTGGGTGTGCAGACTCCAGAGGGCCCCCTTACGGCTCAAACGCTATATCAAGACACCTCCTTGCATAATCACTTGGCACTCGGCCACACATCACTCGGCACTCGGCCTCACATCACTCAAGCCACCCCGTGGCATATAAAATATCTCAGGCCCTCGGCTTCATATCACTCAGCATATCCTCACATATGGCACTCGACCTCACTCAGTCCGAAAATCATCACAAGCTTCTCGGGCATTTGTAAAACAGTAGTCCTCGGCCCAAAACATCATTTAGAAATATCATTTAAGTTTCAAAATATAAGTAAAAGTGGCTGAGTTTGTAAAGTAGTAGATATCAACAGGACAGAGTTCAAGTAATAAGTTAAAATAGTAATGAAATAGTGATAAAAATCCCCTAAGGTTTCAAATAATTGGAACGAAGCCCAAATATGCCAATCAACCCAAATCATAATAATAACAAATAAGTTTCAGTCAAATAGAGGGTAAAATCATCAATCGGCATGGACCAAGTCACAATACCTAGCAGTAAAAGACCCTACGCTTATCATCCAGCGCGTGTTTCACCTCAATATAGCACTACGATGTGCAATCTGAGGAACCCTCAAAATATCATTTACAATCATTACACACCTCTATCCAGTCCAAACTCTAGCCCGCGATGCCTTTGCCTCTCGAATCGGCCTCTGTGTGCTCCAAATCTAGCCGAAATCAATACCAAACCATCAAAATGTGCTAAAGTAACAAAGCCCACTCGAAAAAAATCAAATTACCACAAAATTCCCAAAATTGGTCAAACCTGACCACCGGGCCCACATCTTAAAATTTGACAAAATTCATAAAACTAGAATCCTTATACTCTTACGAGTTCAACCATATGAAAATTATCAAATTCCGATATCATTTGGTCCTTCAAATCAACATTTTAAATTTTTGAAAGATTTTACAATTTTCTTCCCAAATTCCATCCCAAATATCGAATTAAATGATGAATTCAATGATATATTCATGTACTCTAGCCAAATCTGATTTAGAATCACTTACCCCGATGAATTTCTGGAAAAACCTTCGAAAAATCGCCAAAATTCGAGCTCTCTAGGGCAAAATATCAAATAAAACCTGAAACCTCGTATTTATAGAGTAACACCCAAATTTCCACCTCTGTGGTCCGTACAAAATCGACCACGGTCCATACCAAACCAGTGCGGTCCGCACAAAATCGACCGCGGTTCGTACCAAACCAGTGCGGTCCGCACAAAAAACGACCGTGGCCGCACAGGTTTTCTCTACAGTGAAATGGTTTAGTATTTTGGCCATAATTTTCACTACAGATGTCCAAATTGTGATTCTTTACCTTTCTGGAAACTAGACAAGAAGGGCTACAACTTTCCTTTTTGAATCTTCTTAAAATTCCTTGTAGATCAAAAGATATGAGCTTACGAAATAGGACCAGCGGAATGTTCTCCACCGCGGTCGCACACCATTCTGTGTCGTCCACACAGCACCTACCGCAGCCGCACCCACCGCACACAGCACTCACCACGGGTGCACTTCATTTTGTGCGGACCGCGGTGGTGAGTTCCAAGGCCTGCAACGCTTCTGGACCTGCTACAGCTATGATTTTCGCACTAAAACATTCCGGAACCTACCCGGAACTCCCGGAACTTCAAACCAATTGTAACAACACATCCCATGACATTTTTCAAACTTGTTCAAAACTTCGGAACGCCCACAACAACATCAAATCACCAATTTAACATAGGATTCAAGCCTAAGAACTCCAAGAACTCTTAAATTATGCTTTCGATCAAAAAGTCTATCAAATCTCATCCGACTGACCTAAAAGTTTGCACACACATCCCAAATGACACAACGAAGCTATTGCAACTCTTGAAATTCCAATATTTGTATCGAAATCTCACCTATCAACCGAAAAACACCGAAATCTCAATTTTGCCAATTCAAGCCTAACCCTTCAACGGACATCCAACATGCATTCCGATCATGCTCCTAAGTCCCAAATCACCTAACGGAGCTAACCAAATCATAAAATTTCCAATACGAGCTCATATGCAAACAAGTGAAATCTTGGTCAAACCTTTCAAATTTTATTCCGATACCTTGAAAACCAAAATCCACAATTTACATAAGTCATAATACACCACACGGGGCAAGTCATGCCTAAGAGCTGACGATCAAAGTGAAAAAGTTCAAAACGACCGGTCGGGTCGTTACATCCTCCCCTACTTAAACATACGTTCGTCCTCGAAAGTTCCCAAAGTTGTTCCAAAAGCCAACCAATCGCTGAATAACCTTATTATGCATATACCCGGGGTGATTCCACGTTACCCTATCTCATATAGGTCCAATAACCCATTGTAACTGAAATTTTCACAGTCCAAATCCCATAAACCATAGAATCGCATTTCCACTTCGAAAGTCATCGATACAATCAGAATCTAATATCTATTTTCAGAATAAGCCCGAACAAGTTGTAATCACCCATACTTGCAATCTCAGGTGCAATCACTTGATATGCCACATAACTCAAACACTCGTAGTGATAACTTCTAATTATAGCAGCTGCACATAACATCCGAATATCGATAGAAAAACTCTTATCAACTAGAGTCTCACCCCAACACTTTCATATGCTTCAAATTATCACTAAAACGCATGGTAAGCCATAACCATTTCCCAGATCAACCATTCAACAAGCCACTCCTCCTTTGGCAAATACCACAACAAATTTTCTGAGCTAAAGCTCGATATTGTCCTTCCAATATGCTGAAATCAAACTCGTTCTTATTCATTAATGATCCCAATGATCTCCTCTAATCCAGCACACCACTCTGGTAAAATGGCACATTAATATATGCCTAATCCACAATTTTCATAATACACGCACCAATAAGTACCAATCCGAACATATCTCCAATCATGAAAATGACTCAAATGAAAGAGTTGTACCTCAAGCTCACCAGTACCACCACAACACAAGGCTGAGAACCCTTCTCGCATCGTAGGAACATAACATACGAATCTAACCTGCAAGGTCATACCTCCACATAACTTCGTTGCGATGTGCGAACCTATCCAACACTGCTCTATATGAACCACCTCGAGTCAATATGCTCGAAATTGATAACCATGCACAATTTGATGTGTGGAACCAAAGCAAATCGTCATACCCACGGTAGAGCAAATAACCTACATCACACAAACCCGAAAGGACATAACCAACACACCATTCATCGAGAAACACCAAATTTCTCTTATCGCTCGACTTCCACTATGAAACCCTAATCAAATCGTACCATAGGTGCCTATAGCCAACGAATCAAAACACCTCACAACATAGAATGGTAACTCACAGATCCCCCCAGATTACTAATAAGCTCAATAATAATCAAATCAACACATCCCTCAATAATACAATTCGGAGCCAACCAAGCCGACTCAAATTAGAATACGCATCCACGTTGGCCTGCTAACGAACTCCTTATCATGAAAATCTTGGAGATGCTCTTCAACTCCTTTAACTATGCTGGTGCCATACGATACAGTACTCAGCATCGAATCAATACAACAATCAACAACCTTGCCTGGTGATATGTCTGGCCACAAGAAACACATCCGAAAAGTCCCTTACCACCGGAACTGAATCAATATGAGGAGCCTCAGCATTGGCTCCCATCACAAGAGCCCAAATAAAAATGGTAAATCCTTCTCAGTCGTCCACTAGGTCTTTGAAATAAAAAAATCTCTCCAATAGGACATGATCCGTTGAACATCGCCACTCAATCCATGGCATTTTTCGGCATAGCCAACAGCGCCGCCTTAGCGTAATAGCCTAGAATAACACAATACAAAGACAACCCGTCTGAACCCCATATCATGTATAAGATCTAATCTACCAAGCAACAAAAGATCCGGTCGGGTCTCCAAATGTCGATAGTCACTAAACATTGCCGATGCACACGATCTACAACCGCACATAGCCTGAATATAAGAACTTTTGTCTCCAAATCCACACGGCACAGCAATCACCACATCCGATCCCAGCTTCGCCGTCCGAATAAATGCCACACCTCTAATACCCAGTTACATTACGAGACATACTCAAAAATTCTTCTATGCCATCAAGCAAACTCGAATATCAGCAGTTGATCTAGCCTGAAAGTGTCGCACGACTACCAAAGTGCCATCAACTTAATCACATTTCCCTTTTTTCTGAAACATATACTTTTGTCAAATCATTTCCAATTAGCAGTACCATTTCCTTAATTAACTGAGGCTACCTGCTGCCTAAGAGTTTTATGAAATCCCTTCCAGAACTGAATTGAACCTTACACACGCTAATCTCGATCCTCCACTACATATCGCACATACCATACCATCATAGCATAATATGAGAACTTCACCTCCCTTCCGAGCCACAGACATCTACGTACTCAAATAGTCAAGAAATTTCCATTAGGTGTACTGAATAACTGATATTGATATGATGGCATTGAGTTGCACGTTGCAATAGGTGTAATAAGGGTGAATTGTGGTGTAATAAGGGAGAACTATGAATGTAATTATTGTGATATGGCGGGATCATGTTGCATGCCGCAACATTTTTAATTATATTTGGTTGTTATGTTAATAAGAGGAAATGCAGGAGGAATATGAGATGTACGATGGGATCGAGTTGAACGCCGCAACAACCTATATGTTTATACTTTTCCTTAACTGTGTTAGTTGTAAAGTAGTCTTAAATTGCACTTAAGGATTGGTAGTAGCTGAACACTGATGATATAATTCGAGAACTGTATTCACTTCTTGCAAGTTACTGCATTATTTTATCTTGTCTTTCTTTCTGCTTTTATTATATACTGTATGCAGGTTATATCGTGATTGCCATGTCGTAGCCTCGTCACTCCTTCATCGAGGTTAGACTCGGCACTTACCAGTACATAGGGTTGATTGTACTTATATTGTACTCTACACTTCCTATGAAGATTTTAGAGTTGGTTCGAGCTGATCGAGAGGTTGGCTATGGGATTTGTCAGCTAGGAGACCCAAGGTAGACCTGCCGGCTTCCGCAGGACCTGGTGTCCCCTTCTATAGCTCATACTTTACTCTTTCCTTTATTTCGCAAACAATTGTATTTTCTTTCGGACAAATACTTATAGTAAGATCTTAGAATATTTGTGAATTGTAACTCCGTATTATGGGTAGTAATAGTTTATAATCAAAGTTGTTATCTATTTACTTCTGCGTTCATTTCGACCTGTTTTGGCTTGCTTATTGTTAATTACTGAAACGTAAAGGAAATGGCTAATAAATCTCTAACGTTGGCTTGCCTAGCAAGTCTGATGTAAGGCGCTATCATGGTCCCGATTGTGGGGATTCAGGATCGTGACACTAATTATTATTCATTTTAACTTTTAATTGCTTATCTCCAAAAGTAGGATTAGTTTCACAGTTGTTCACCGAACTTTATCTATTGCATAGAAAAGTCACTTGTTAGTACTTAAAATTCACTTCTTTGCACATGTAAATAATGTACTTTTTTTTAAACTTGTGGAGTGATTTCTCAAGAGCACAAGAACCCAACAAATAAAAACAAATAAAATCCCATAATAAATAAAAAAGGAAACGCTTGGTTATAAAAATTTTATAAAAAGAGAATAGGAAAAAAGAACAAGAAGAAGAACATGAGAGGTAGGTTAGGAATAGGAGATAAAATTTTATAAAAGTATGACGACTTCTTTTATTTTATGATCGATTATTGTATCGAAATAGAATGTCATTCATGACTTCTTTTATTACTTTTACAAAGCATAAAAGACGAAGAAATGAGAAAAAGACATAGAAAAAGTTAAAATCACAATACACTAATGCATATAATAGGAATCTGTAATAGAGCTTTTGGCCACCTTTTAGTATAGGCGGATTCTATGGATTCAAGTTATAAGGTTATTAGAATTGATCCTGTTATGGTTTCAAAGTTATGGGTTCATATTTTATATTTTTATAATTTTAATATATTTTTGTAAATGAATTTATACTTCGCGTCAAAAGTTATGGGTTCAATTGAACCCATAACTATAAACTACATCTGCTACTGCTTTTTAGCACCGAGTATTTACAAGTACAACAAATCCAGCAATCACTGCAATCACTATTCGAAGTGCAAGCTATATCACAAGTATTGAGTTGTGGCAGCAATCTCTTCGTGACTCCTGGAAGAACATGATCAACATCTGGTGTAGCTGTGACTTATTTCTTTGAGAATCTCAGAACATTAACTGGAAAATTTCACCATCATAATTATTAGAATCAAATAACCATCGGCATAATATGAAAAATCCACATTTACACATCATATAATGAAACATAAGGGTACACATTAATGGATTCATATAAAAATATGCACAAATTCAAATATGTATCTATATACATATTAACAAATACAACATAACTATAAGTGTAATATAAAGATACTATAAATGTAATATAAAGATAAATAAAGATGGATACTAACTAGTGATTGTCATGATAAAAATAATAATAATGACTACTTTGCGACCAAGGGAATATTCACTTAAATATTTCACCATCGTAAATTAATATCAATATCAAATAATCATCATCGTAATATGAAAATCCACATTTAAACATCATATAATGAAACAAATGCATGCACATTATGGACTCATATGAAATATGTACAGATATACCTATAAACGTATTAACAAAATACATAATGTAAAAGTATACTGTAGAGAAATATAGAGATAGATACTACCTAGTGACTGCAATGATAAGAATAGTGATAACGAAACTAAGCTTAAACATCGTCATGCTAGGATTAATATTTCAGCTTTATGACGTTTTTGTACGAATATCTCATTGCTCTTAAAATGTCGTAATTTATAGGCCTCTCGATAAGTAAACTACCTCTCAAACATGTACTATAGTTTCTTTTTTTAATATTATTTCTGAACTTACTTTCAGTTCAAGTCGTGCTCACGATGGCATATCTTATTTTTAATTTTAAAATCACACTTGTTTCGGAAAAACGAACATGCATTTTGAGATTTGTAATGAGACATTTTGCTAATAAAGTACTCTATTATGGAAATGTGCTTCTTTATTTTACTCCTCGTTTCTTTTTAATGATTTTTCTAACCTTTTTAAGTTGGTCTAAATAAGTATTTTTTTACGAAATCAAGAAGGTATTAATTTTTTCTTTCAAAATTACCATTTTCTAATAAATGTTAAACAACATTATAAGAAGTCTTTCCAAATATCTTTTACATTTTCCCATGCATAGATCAAAGGATCTTTGTGACGACCTGGTCTGTTGTCACGTGAGTTACCGCCTCGTTTTCCCCATATTATGTTGTTCTATGTTTCAATATCAGTATTTGAATGAATTGGATAGAATTGAATTGGTTTTAGTTGAAAATGAAGCACTTAGCCTCTTAGAAGGAAGCTTGTTTTGGAAAAGTCAACTAAAAATTGACTATTTAGTTAAGAGGCTCGGATGTGATTTCCGATGGTTTGGTTAGCTTCGGGGGATGATTTGTGACTTAGGAGTGAAATCGAAATTGAATTTGGAGTTCTGGTGTAGAATTAGTCTTGAATTGGCGAAGTCGGAATTTTGGCTAATTCCGATTGATCTGTGAGATTTTGATTCGAGTGTCGGAATAGAATTTCGAGAGTTGTAGTAGTTTCGTTAGGTGATTTTGGATATGTCTGCAAATTTTCAGGTCATTCGGACATTGCTTGGTCGGGTTTTAGATTGAATGTGCAATTCAGAAGTTTTTAAGAAACTTAGGCTTTGAATTGGTGAAATTTGATGATTTTGATGTTAACGATAGTGTTTTGATCATTGGAACAAGTTTGAATAAGGTTGTTGGATGTGTTGGTATTTTTGGTTAAGGTCACGGGGGCCTCGGGGTGATTTCGGATGATTAAATGGGAATTTTTGAAGCATGTTGCAGGTCTGGTTTTTATGGCTTCTGGTATTTTCGCATCTGTGGAAAAGGAGCCGCAGATGCGGCTGTTGTGTCACAAAAGCGGTCCTCGATGGACCTGAGCAATTCCGCAAAAGCGGAAGTTTGGACGCGTAAGCGGTTCCGGCAAAACGGAAAAATCACCGCAGAAGCGGATATCTGATCGCATAAGCGATTCCTAGGGAAATTAGTGAGAACCGCAGAAGCGGTCAATCGGACGCAGAAGCGGTCCTGTATAAGCGGTAGCGGGACGCATAAGCGAAAATCGCTGAAGGGTTTTTAATGAAACAGTGCTCGCGAACTTCAGAGGTTAAGGAGAACATTTTGACTTCGGGAAGAGGCGATTTCGGGCGATTTCGGGCGATTTTGAAAAGGATTCGAAGGGATATCATTAGGTACAAATATTTGGACTCGAAAGATGTTATTATGGTGTAAAAACATTGATTTAATCACTGAAATTCAAGGAATTAAGGGTTAAAAATGGTGGTTAGGGCTTGAAAACTAAGAAAGTGTAAACTTAAAATGTGAGGGGCCAAATGGACTCTGATTTTGATAAATTTTATATTTATAGACTCGTGGAGAGACGAGGAATCCAGTTATGTAAATTTTAGAATTTTTTGCGACGTGGCCCCGGGGCTCGGATTTTGCCAACTTCGTGATTTTTAGTATTTTTCGAGTAATTTCGATTGGGCTATGTTTCTTTAGCATATAGTAATGTATTTGTTGTGGTTTTGACTAGATTCAATGCACGAGGAGGCGAATTCGAGAGGAATAGGTATGGCGGACTAGTTTTGTGGCCGGCTTAAAGTGAGTAATAGATGTAGATGATGACCTGAGGGTTTGAAACCCCGGTATATCACATTGTAACGCTGTATTGAGGCGAGACACGTACTCTACGGTGAGTGCGGGGTCGTTTGTGGACGGAACTATGGCTTAGTCCATCCGAGTGATGTCTATACTGTGTTATTGATTAGAAATTGGCTGGTAAACATCCTACTTGGATTGTTATGAACATATTTGGGCTGCGTGTCAACTACTTGGATCCCTTAAGGATTATTATCACTGTTGCCATGAAATTGAGCATGTTTCCATGATATCAGTCCTGAGTTAAATACTATCTAGAGATGATTAGCAATCTTCTAAGGTTTTAATCACTTAAATTATAATACCTGTTAAATGGAACTGAAAATGGTAAACTTGATTGTGCTCGTGTGGCTTGCATGCATATATAACTGGACTGATTGAGGACCGGGCTGCACATCGCAGCGAATGTTACTATGTCATTGCGCTTGGGCTGTAGGAGCCCCTTTGGAGTCTGAACCCCCATAGTGAACGGGGATACCCAATGGATCGGGCTGTACGCCGCAGCGGTCATGTGCATTGCATTGCATACATACATTGATATCTGCCTGTCATTGATTTATTGTTGCTTATTGTTAAATGTGCTAAGATGATAGTTTCAGCTTTACATTGTGGTATTTCGGGATTTCTTACTTTCAGCCATTATATATGTCTATTACCACTGAGTTGGAAGTACTCACTTTACTCCCTGCACCATGTGTGCAGATTCAGGTATCCCGGGAGTTTAACTGAGCTTTTGCTGATTTCAGAGTTTTTCTGGAGTTGTCGAGGTAGCTGCCTGACGTCCGCAGGACCCGACTCCTCCTCTATCCCTTTTATTATCTTTCCGCAGTTTTAAGACATTGTGTTATTTGGAGTGTTGTCACACTGTATTGTTAGAGGCTCTAGACTCATGACCCCCAGATCTTTGGGAGTATATTCTGTGTTATAGTGATATTCAGCTTAATCTTTTAGTTTCATTGTTGCTAATGATATTTAAATAACTCATTTTTGAGCTTCATGCTCAGGTTGAGAGTGTAATTGGTCGGGCTTGCCTAGAAATTGTGTTGGGCACCATCACGACCGAGATTGGGGTCGAGACAGGTTTTGTATCAGAGCCTAGTTTACTAGGCCTCATGAGTCATGAGCTGGTTAGTAGAGTCTCGCGGATCGGTACGGAGACGTCTGTACTTATTCTCGGGAGGCTGCAGAACCTTTAGGAAAAACTTCACTTTCTTGGAATTCTTATCGTGCGTAATTGATTCAGCTTGAGATGTAACTCTTGAAATTCCTTCCACACGTCTTTATGCGTACATGATCGCGCGGTATTATAAGTGCCCTGATGGCTTGTGATTCCCCGATCTAGTGGCGAGATGTGATCCCGTGAGTTCGATATTAGGCCAGTCTGGAGGACTTAAGGCCGGATCTTGCTTATGCCTTGAGCACTGAGGTGCTGATTGTGTGATCAAGTGTTCTGAACTTATATGTTCGATATTGTCCCTATTAGCCAGAATGGCAGTTGGATATCCATGTGATGAGTATGTTAGTACTGTAAGATGTGTCTATGTGACTTGGTAGTGACAAAGGAGTCTGCTGAATAATAGATGAACTGTTAAGTATTCGATCCATATTGTAATCTGTTGTGTAGCCCCAATTTGTGGGCGCGTGATGAATATTTTAGTGTCTCCTAGTTGGAAAGTAAGGTGCATTACATATGGCGGTATGAGTTCAGACTCAAGAAGACCAAATGGTTGTGTTATGTGTATGATGATGGAAGGTGTGCTGAAATACTAAATTGAGGCGAAGCAGGTGGGATATCTCCTATGGAGTGTTCTTAGGGGTACGATTCTTATGTATACTATTAGAAGATCTCATGTGCAATTGAAGAGTACGTGTTGTAATTGGAAAATTTGGGTTGCTTCATAGGATGGACTCAGTTGATGTGGGGATGAATGCGAGGTTTGTAGAGGATTTTAGTATCCGAGGATCTGTGTTTTCATAAACTAGTAGATGATTTGAGTTAATCTCACTATAATATGGTGGCATCATTAGAGTAAAATTATTATGGGTTATTAAATGTGTCTTGATAGATGGCTTCGAGCCAAGTTGGGGAGGTTGTTGTTGATTAGCTGATTGAACGGTTATGTGTTATGTTGGTTCCTTTTCGAGGTATGCTGGCGGATCAGTCCTGGTTGCAGAAATGAGCCGAGAATGGCACGAGTGAATAAAAATTTTTGATAAAGGTTATATGGTGCTTAGTAGATGTGAAGAAATATTAACATATCTTGAGCTGTTGTTGATAAAGAATGCTCAGTGTATAGAAAAGGAAGATATTCGTTTGTATTGGAATAAGGGCATATCCTTCGGTGTCAGAGTATTAATAAGGCATGAGTGGTTCTGTTCATTAAGTCAGGTAAATTGCAGTTTGAATAGGAGTGAATGACTCTCGAGAATGGTTTTATTGTGTTCAAAATTTGGCATGTAATAATCAGGTGTCTTAAGGTTGTGTATATGGCTAGAGACTGTGTTTCCATTAGGAAGAGATCAAGACTTGTGGTACCTTATACTGATTATGGGATTCTATGTATCAGTATCTGGGAAGTAATGGTAACGAATTTTGATTCGCAGGAAGTTCTTCAAGTAAAGTATTCTGGAACATGGTATTTCTAGGAAGCATTGAGAGAGTATTCGGTGGCCTATGGGTCTTAGACAGTGTGGTCTTATGTTCGAATCTCCTGTGGTGAGCCTGGATTGTGGCATTGTGATGCTGCAGCAAGGGAGAGATATCAAGTGGATGATGAATAAAAAGAGAAATTTGATAGAAGGAATAGCTTGATAATAGACCTAATCGGTATGGTAAAGATATGATTAATACCTTTTATGTTTTCGAAGTAATGGGCTTTTACAGGCAATTTGCAGCAATGCTCTTGAGTTTTGATGGCTTTCTTAGCTCGATTTAGATAGAAGGATTCAGTCCTTGCAGTTTAGCTTGTACAAATAGAGTTGGTAGAGATGTTCTTGTTGGGTTTTATCGTGGTTTGAAGATGAGTATATTTCTTATGTGTATGCGAAGCATGGAGTATGTAATGATTTTTTTTCTAAATGGGATCAATAAAAGTTCTTGACTAGTTGAGTGCATCGATGTCTGTGGCGCGGAAGGGAGATAAAAGTTCTCATGTT
Source organism: Nicotiana glauca (assembly GCA_026770625.1). Classification (NCBI taxonomy): domain Eukaryota; kingdom Viridiplantae; phylum Streptophyta; class Magnoliopsida; order Solanales; family Solanaceae; genus Nicotiana; species Nicotiana glauca. The sequence goes on from MU781779.1 coordinate 77,772, forward strand.
ATCCTAATGTGGTATGGTATATACGTTATGTTGTGGAGGATTGGGATTTGTGTGTGTAAGGCTCGGTTCAGTTCGGAATGGAAAGTCATTAAATTTTTAAGCGGCATGGGGCAGCTGCAGGTGATTTAAGAATCGATCTTCAGAAGATTTGGGTGAATGATCCTCATATGATAAGGAAACGGTGTTGCTAATCCTAGTGATTTGAGAAGGGTATATGTTTAAGAAAAAGGGGCAATGTGATTAAGTTGATGGCACTTCGGTAGTGTTGCGGCACTTTCTTGCCAGATCGGCTGCTGATATCTGAGTGTTTTTAATGGCACATGAGAATTTTAGAATATCTTTGAAGAATGATTAGGTACTCGAGGTGCAATATGTAATTATGCTGCAGAATTTGGGATCAGGTATAGTAATTGTGTGTTATGTGGAGCTGGAGGCTGGGAGTTCTCATGTTCAGGCTATGTAGTGGTTGTGGATAGTGAGTATTGGTACCGTTAGCGATTATTGGGGATTGGAAGCCCGAGTGGATATTTCCTTGCTTGTTATATTAGATTTTGTATATGATGTTGAGCTGTAGACTGGTTGTCGCAATATGGGTTGTTCTAGATTAATGTGCTATGGGCTATGTCGGAAATGCCATCAGTTGCGTGGCGAGGTGCATCGGATTATGTTATAGCAGAGTGGTTGGCATTTCAGAGATCAACGGATGGCTGGGAAGGATTGCTTTCATTAATTGGGCCTTTATGACGTATGTCAATATAGAGGTTTCTATCATTGATTCGGCCGGGCATGTCGCTGGCGAGATTGTGGATTTCGGTATTGATTTGGTGTTGGCCACCATATTGTACGGCCCCGGTATGAGTTATAGTAGTGGAAGAAGCAGCTTCAGGCTTCTTAGTAATGAGTTTGATGGTAAGCTGATTGGCTACGTATTCAGATTGAGATGGCTTGGTTGGCCCTGAGATGTATTGTTGAGGGACAGGTTTAATATCTCGTTATTGAGCTTGTTAGTTATCTAGGGAGATCTATGAGTTGCTTTTTTGGTACTGTAAGGCGTTATGATTTTTGGACTGTGGGCACATATAGTGCGGTGCTATCGAGATTCATAGTGGAAGTTAAGGGGGGAGGAACTCAGTTGTGTTTTAGTTTTATAGCTTACAACGCTATAGGTAGATATTATTAGGCACTTAGTATTTTGTTGTAATGAACAAATTTGGCTTGATGTGCATCTCCCTATGTGAGATATATGTATGGATCGGGTGGCACGCCGTCATGGGTATGTTATCTGGATCGGGTTGCACACCGCAACAGTGTGATGTTGAGAATAGTTTTCCATATGTTACTTGGTATGTCTTGCTTCCTGGTTTCTGAAGAAAGTCCGTATTGGGTGTTGCTCGGTGAATGGCACATCGATTATGTCCTTTTAGGATTGAAGGGTGTATATTACTTGCTCCACCGTGGGTGTGATGGATTGCTTGGTTTCAGATGCCAATTTGTGTGTGGCTGTCTATTTTGAGCATAGTGACTTGAAGTACTTCATGTGTAATGGTGTTTGGATAAGATCGCGCATTATAGCGAGGCTACATGAAGATTAGACCCTTCGGGGTAGATACAGGTATTCTATTTCTATGATGTGGGATGGGGTCCCAGCCTTGGGTTGTGATGGTACTGGGGAGTTTGAGTTATGTCTCTTTCGTTTGAGTCATTTGTCATGATTTGAGTATGTTCAAACCGCCCATCATTGGTGCGCGGATTATGCAAGTTGCGGCTTAGGCCTGTGATGAGGTGTCATATCACCAGAGTGGTGCATTGACTTCGAGGTGATCGTTGGAGTAATTAATAAATACAAACAGATGTGATTTCAGCTAATTAGAGGGTCCATATCGAGGTTTGGCCCGGAACTCTGTTGTTGTATTAGTCAACAAGGAAGTGGCTTCATGAATGGTTGATTTGAGAAATTGATGCAGTTTTTGTGTGTTTCATTATTCGTTGGCAGTATATGAAAGTTCTAGAATAAGACCTTTGTTGATAAGAGGTTTTCCACCAGTTCGGGTGTTGTGGGCAACTTCTGTGAATAGAAGTTATTGCTTCGAGTGTCTGGGTTATGTAGTATGTCATATGGTTGCACCTAAGGTTGCAGGTGTGGGTTTATCACAGCTGGTTCGGGTTTATTCTGGGTAGGATTTCGGAAGGTGCTATGTGGTTCTACGATCTATGGTCTAAATGAACTGTGAAATTTCAGTTGTGTTGTATTATCGGACCTATGTAAGATAGGGTGACGTGGGATCACCCCGGGTATATGCTTGGTAAGGTCATTCAGCTATTGGTTGGCTTCTAGTACAAATCTGGGCACGCTCGAGGACGAGCGTTTATTTAAGTTAGGGAGGATGGGATGACCCATTCCGTTGTCACGTGAGTTACCGCCCTGTTTTCCCCATATTATGTTGTTCTATGATTCAATATCAGTATTTGAATGAATCGGATAGAATTGAATTGGTTTTAGTTGAAAATGAGGCACTTAGCCTCTTAGAAGGAAGCTTATTTTGGAAAAGTCAACTTGAAGTTGACTATTTAGTTAGGAGGCTCAGATGTGAATTCCGGTGGTTTTTTTAGCTTCGGGGGATGATTTGTGACTTAGGAGTGAAATCGAAATTGAATTTGGAGTTCCGGTGTAGAATTAGGCTTGAATTGGCGAAGTTGGAATTTTGGCGAATTCTGGTTGATAGGTGAGATTTTGATCCGAGGGTCGGAATGGAATTCCGAGAATTGCAGTAGTTTCGTTAGGTGATTTGGGATACGCCTGCAAATTTTCAGGTCATTCAGACATTGTTTGGTCGGGTTTTTGATTGAATGTGCAATTCGGAAGTTTTTAAGAAACTTAGGCTTTGAATTGGTGAAATTTGATGATTTTGATGTTAACGATAGTGTTTTGATGATTGGAACAAGTTTGAAAAAGGTTGTTGGATGTGTTGGGATTTTTGGTCGAGGTTCCGGGGGGCCTCGGGGTGATTACGGATGATTAAACGGGAATTTTTGAAGCATGTTGCAGGTCTGGTTTTTATGGCTTCTGGTATTTTTGCATCTGCGGAAAAGGAGCTGCAGAAGTGGTTCCCCAGATGCGGCTGTTGTGTCGTAGAAGCGGTCCTCGATGGACCTGGGCAATTTCGCAAAAGCGGAAGTTTGGACGCGTAAGCGGTTCCGCAAAAATGGAAAAATCACCGCAGAAGCGATAGCAGGGAAACCGCAGAAGCGGATATCTGATCGCATATGCGATTCCTGGGGAAATTAGTGAGAACCGCAGAAGCAGTCATGCATAAGCGGTAGCAAGACCGCATAAGCAAAAATCGCTGAAGGGTTTTTAATGAAACAGTGCTTGCGAACTTCTGAGGTTAAGGAGAACATTTTGACTTCGGGAAGAGGCGATTTCGGGCGATTTTGAAAAGGATTCGAAGGGATATCATCAGGTACGAATATTTGGACTCAAAATATGTTATTATGGTATAAAAACATTGATTTAATCACTGAAATTCAAGGATTTAAGGGTTAAAAATGGTGGTTAGGGCTTGAAACCTAAGAAAGTGTAAACTTAGAATTTGAGGGGTCAAATGGACTCCGATTTTGATAATTTTGATATGTATAGACTCGTGGTGAGACGAGGAATCCAGTGATGTAAATTTCAAAAAATTTTGAGACGTGGGCCCAGGGCTCGGGTTTTGCCAACTTCGTGACTTTTAGTATTTTTCGAGTAATTTCGATAGGGTTATGTTTCTTTAGCATATAGTAATGTATTCGTTGTGGTTTTGACTAGATTCAACGCGCGAGGAGGCGAATTCGAGAGGAATAGGCATGGCGGACTAGTTTTGTGGTCGTCTTGAGGTGAGTAATAGATGTAAATGATGACCTGAGGGTTTGAAACGCCGGTATATCACACTGTGATGCTGTATTGAGGTGAGACACGTACTCTATGGTGAGTGCGGGGTCGTTTGTGGACGGTGTGAGCACGTGATTTTTGCCCTAAGCAAATTGTTCCAAAAGTTGCAAATTAAATAATTTTACAATTTTTAAAAATTTTGTTGCATTTTGTCGTATTAATTAGTTGCATAATAACTCGTGTTAAAAATACAAAATATGCATTTAGGATTTTTATTTCATTCTTAGTATTAATTAGGTAGCAATGTGTTTTAAAGCAAAATTAAAGAAAATGACAAAGATGGTCTTTGCATTTATTTTTAAATAATTTCTTATAATAGACGAAATACAAAATACAAATAAAAATACATACAATACAAAAGGAAGGTAAAAATATAATAATAGACAAAGAAAATATAATGCAGATTTAGGCTCAAAATACCCTCAGCCATCTGAAGTTCAAACGGATCCAAACAACCCAG
>MU781780.1:0-21067 GCA_026770625.1 Nicotiana glauca
TCTTTTAGAAATCGAACTTCATTGATTTTTGTGTGATTTTGGGCAGATTCGTCACGTGAGGAAGCAAATCTGAAGGGCAAAGGAATCGCGAAGTAGACTTTTGGCCGCCTTGAGGTGAGTAATGGGTGTAGATGATTACCTGAGGGTTCGAAACCCTGGAATATCACATTGTGATGCTATTATGAGACTAGACACGCACTCCATGGATAGTGCGGGGTCGTATGTGTTATAAATTGTGACTCGGTCCAATTCGAGGGATTAATTGTGCTATGNTCGACTGGTATAATCCTTCAGGGATTGATATGGTTGAATCATCTTGACATGCATATTATTTGACTACAGTCCAAAGGTTTTACACACTGTTTTGCAAACTCAGCCACATTTATATGTTTTGAAAACTAAATGGCTTTTAAATGAGGATTTTGGGCTGATGAATACTATTTTAACTATTTTGGACTGCATATGATTCAGGAAACAGTGGTAACTATTGACACTGTATGATATTGATATAGCGCTTGGGCTGTAGGAGCCCCTCCGGAGTATGAACCCCCACAGTGAGCGCGGGTACCCATATGGATGGCTCGGGCTGCACGCCGCAGTGTTCATGCATTGCATTGCATCGCATACATATATTCTCTGTTGCCTTATTTGGTTATATCTGGAAATTTTACGGTATAGAACTGTGTAGCTAGCTTTACATTGTGCTTTATTGTGGTTCCTTGCTTTCGGGTTTTCATACATATTTATTACTCGCTGAGTTGGTAGACTCACCCCATACTCCCTGCACCTTGTGTGCAGATTTAGGTGCTCCTGAGGCATAGAGTTGCTGTTGCTGCTGACTTTCAGACAGACGGAGACTTGAGGTAGCTGCCAACGTCCGCAGGACCCACTTCTCCGATCCTTATTATTTTCTTTCCCAGTATTTCAGACTCTGTATTACTTTCGGTTCAGGCACTGTATCATTCACTTTCCAGACTTGTATACTGTCTTGGTAGAGGCTCAGTACTCGTGACCCCTCGATTTTAGGTGGATTGTTGTTCAGCTATGTTCTAAATCGTGTTGCTTATCCCTGACTGGGAGTTTTGTTATGAAACTAGTTGTTTTAAATCTCGAATTCCTTCTTCTTGAGCTGGAATGCCATTCTTGGTAAAGGATTGGTCAGGCTTGCCTAGCCTTGCGACCGGGCGCCATCACGACAGGGAATTGGGCCGTGACAACTCTGGTCACAATGAATGGTCCTTGCCAGTTTGGGGTGAACTTGTCCTTTGCTTCGGCCTGATGTGGTAGGATTCGTTTCAGCACCTGCTGTCCCATTTAAAATTTCCTAGGATGCACCTTCTTGTTATATGCTCTTGCCATCCTCTTTTGATACAATTGGTCATGACATACTGCTGCCAATCTCTTTTCATCAATCAAGCTCAACTGCTCCAATCGGGCTTTGACCCATTCATCATCATCAATCCCAGCCTCAGCGACAATCCGAAGGGATGGAATTTCAACTTCCGCTGGTATCACTGCTTCAGTTCTGTATACCAACAAATAAGGAGTTGCACCTACTGAAGTATGAACAGTAGTACGATAACCCAACAATGCAAATGGTAACTTTTCATGCCATTGCCTGGACCCTTCTACCATCTTTCTCAATATCTTCTTTATGTTCTTGTTGGTTGCTTCAACCGCTCCATTCGCCTTGGGACGATACGGGGTGGAATTACGGTGCGTAATCTTGAACTGTTGACATACTTCTTTCATCAAACGGCTGTTAAGATTAGCACCATTATCCATGATGATCACCTTTGGGATCCTAAATATACTGATGATATGGAAATGAACAAAATCTACCACTGCCTTCTTGGTTACCGACTTGAAAGTTTTAGCTTCAACCCATTTAGTGAAATAGTCAATGGCTACCAGAATGAACCGATGACCGTTTGAAGCTACCGGCTCAATCGTTCCAATGACATCCATGCCCCATGCAACAAATGGCCATGGTTCTTACATTGTACGCAATTCTGTCGGTGGAGAATGAATCAGATCTCCGTGTATCTGACACTGATAGCATTTTCGCACGAAACTGATACAATCGCGCTCCATAGTGAGCCAATAATACCCTGCTCGGAGAATCTTCTTCGCCAATACATATCCGCTCATATGTGGCCCACAAACTCCAGCATGTACCTCTGTCATCACTGGCGTGGCTTGACCAGCATCTATACATCTCAGCAAACCCAAATCTGGAGTTCTTTTGTATAGCACTCCTCCACTAAGGAAAAATCCATTTTCCAACTGCCGAATGGCTCTCTTTTGATCTCCGGTGGCCTGCTCCGGGTATATCCCCATTCTGAGGTATTCCTTGACATCATAGAACCATGGCTCGCCATCCGTTTCTTCCTCTATCATGTTGCAATAAGGATGCTGATCACGAACCTGAATGTGCAACGAGTCAACATAAATTTTGTCTGGGTGATGCAACATTGATGCTAAAATGGCCAAAGCATTGACAACCTCATTATGAACTCTTGGGATGTGTCTGAACTCCATTTACCGGAATCGATTGCTCAGATCATGCAAACATTGTCGATATGGTATAAGTTTCAAATCTCGTGTTTCCCATTCACCTTGAATCTGATGCACCAGGAGGTTCGAGTCTCCCAAGACCAAGACGTCCTGAACATCCATGTCTGCAGCTAGTTGTAAACCCAAAATGCATGCCTCATACTCGGCCATGTTGTTGGTACAATAGAAACATAGCTGAGCCGTAACAGGATAATGATGTCCTGTTTCAGAAATAAGTACCGATCCTATTCCAACCCCTTTTGCATTTGCAGCTCCGTCAAAGAAAAGCTTCTATCCTGGTTCATTGGTTAATTCTAACTCATCTATATGCATCACTTCTTCATCAGGAATATACGTCCTCAATGGCTCGTATTCTTCATCAACAGGATTCTCAGCCAAGTGGTCGGCCAATGCTTGGGCTTTCAGGGTCGTCCTCTTTACATAGATAATGTCGAACTCCGTGAGTAATATTTTCCATTTCGCCAATCTCCCTATGGGAATAGGCTTCTGGAAAATATACTTCAATGGATCCAAGCGCGAAATGAGATAAGTAGTATAGGATGATAGATAATGCTTCAATTTCTGTGCCACCCAAGTTAGGGCGCAACATGTCTTCTCAAGCTAGGTGTACTTAACCTCATAGACTGTAAACTTCTTGTTGAGATAATAGATGGCTTGCTCCTTCCTTCCTGTAATGTCATGTTGCCCCAGTATGCAACCAAACGAATTCTCCAGGACCGTTAGATAGAGAATCAACGGTCTTTCTGGTTTGGGTGGAACCAATACAGGTGGATTTGATAGATATCCTTTGATCTGGTCAAATGCTTCCTAACATTCTGCAGTCCATTCTACCACAGCATCTTTCGTCAGTAGCTGAAAAATGGGTTCACAAGTCGCCGTGAGTTGAGCGATGAACGTGTGATATAATTCAACCTTCCCAACACACTCATCACTTCTGTTTTGTTCTTCGGCGGTGGCAATTCTTGGATGGATTTGATCTTTGAGGGGTCCAACAAAATGCCTCGTCGACTGGCAATGAATCCCAACAGCTTCCCAGATGGAACACCGAATGCACATTTGGCCGGGTTGAGCTTAATATCGTACTTTCGAAGTCTTTGGAAGAACTTCCTTAGGTCTGCTATGTGGTCTTCCTGACGCTGGGATTTTATGATCACATCATCTATGTACACCTCAATATCGTTGTGTATCATGTCATGAAACACAGTAGTCATTGCTCTCATGTACGTTGCCCCAGCATTTTTCAAGCCGAACGGCATTACCCGGTAGCAATAAGTCCCCCACGGCGTAATGAAAGCCGTCTTTTCCGCATCTTTTTCATCCATCAGGATTTGATAATACCCAGCATAGAAATCCACAAATGACCCGATCTCGCGTCCGGCACAATTATCGATCAAAATATGAATGTTGGGTAATGGAAAGTTATCATTTGGGCTCGCCCTGTTCAGATTGCGGTAATCGACACATACCCTAATCTTCTCATCTTTCTTCGGCACTAGCACCACATTAGCCAACCAATCAGGTTATTGAGTGACCCGAATAACCTTTGCTTGCAGCTGCTTGGTTACTTCTTCTTTAATCTTCGCACTCATGTCTGTCTTGAACTTCCTCAATTTCTGCTTGACGGGAGGGCATGCCGGGTCAATGGGCAATTTGTGAACCACTAAATCAGTGCTTAGACCTGGCATGTCATCATACGACCATGCAAAAACATCATTTGAACTCAACAAGTTCTTTGATTAGTTCTTCCCTTATGTTTGGCTCGATGTGGATGCTTATCTTAGTTTCCCTGATGTCATTTTCACCCCCTAGATTGACGGGTTCAGTGTCATTCAGATTGGGCTTGGATTTCCCTTCAAATTGGCTCAACTCTCAGTTTATCTCTTAGAAGGCTTCATCCGCATCGTATTCCGATTCATCATCATAATCGACCTCTTGTACAATTAGTTCGGAATCCGATTGGTTTTTTAGGCTAGGTTGAAGATCCATTGTGCATGTCATGTCATTAGAACCAGTATAAAGAGAACTGTTCAAAAAGAGAAAAGAATGAAACAAAATTAAAACTAAAATAAGAAGAGAAAACTTTCACTTTATTAAATGCGGGATAACAGAGTTTCACATTTTTGCCGAATACAAAATAAAACAAGAACTGGATTACAACTCTGGGATAATCCAGAAAACAAGAAAGAAAAATCCAGAGCCTACTACCAAGAATCCCTCCGGGTAGGAAGAGGAGTAGCCGTTCAATTGTTGATATTGGCCCTAGGCCCCACAACCTGTATATCTACCCTACTGGAACCTTCTCCAGCTTCTATCACCTTGACGTCGGTGAACAGCCTTTCAAAACCCTGATTCAAATCTCCATCAGACCCAATCAGCGGTCCGAGAACTTTAGGGACTGACAACCTTTTGATGCCTGCTCTAACAAAGGATCTGGAGAGATGCGGAACCGATTTGGGAAGAACCCAAACTCTCTTCTTCAATTTTCGAGCCCGTCTTACATCTGTTGCGGTGGGCTTGAATCCCAGCCCAAAAGTGTCCAGATTCTTGGGCAAAGAAACTGGCTGGATAATACCCTGCAGATCAACCCCCAAACCTTTTCCTGGTACAAACCCGCTATTCAGCATCTCCGAGGCTATCATGAAAGTCGCAGCTGCTATTCTGGGAAGTGGAAGGTCCTCGCCCTTAGGAATTTTGTCCACCGATACCGCGTCAAAAACCTGGTAAACCCATGGACCCTTGTCATCATCCATTTCTATGAATGTCACAATGGCATCACCCACATTGCTTGTACCGTCATCCCCATGCACCACGATCTCTTGCCTGTACCACTCAAATTTCACCATCTGGTGCAATGTAGAAGGCACTGCTTTGGTGGCATGGATCCAGGGTCGCCCCAATAGAAGATTGTATGATACTGCCACGTCTACCACTTGGAATTCCATGGTGAATTCAACTGGACCAATGGTTAATTCCAGTATGATATCATCCACCGTGTCAGTACCAACCCCATCAAAACCTCGGACGCAGACGTTGTTCCGGTGTATCCGGTCATGATCAACCTTCAGCTTGTTCAGAGTAGTCAAAGTACAGATGTTGGCGCTTGACCCATTATCAATCAATACTCGGGTGACCACCGAGTCTTCGCATTTCACGGTCAAATCGAGGGCTTTGTTGTGTTCTGTACCCTCTACTGGAAATTCATCATTAGAGAACGTCACTCGGTTTACCTCGAAGATTTTGTGCACTATTCTTTCTAGATGGTTCACTGAGATTTTGTCCGGAACATGGGCTTCGTTCAGGATTTTCATCAGTGCCTGGCAATGGTCGCTGGAATGGATCAATAATGACAGCAACAAAATCTGTGTCGGGGTCTTTCTCAACTGCTCCACAATGGAGTAATCTTGTGCCTTCATTTTCTTTAAAAACTCCTTCGCCTCTTCCTCTGTCACGGGTTTCTTTATCACTGCTGGGTTGGACCTTCTTAACTCTACGGGAGCAAAATACGTTCCCGAATGAGTTAACCCCTGGGCCTCGAATATTTCTTCCACAACCTCCTTCCCCTTGTATATTACCATCACTTTACTGTATCTCCATGGCATGGCTTTCTCACTGATTATTGGCAACTGCTTTACCTGCCTGATAACAACTTGTTCTATGTGGACCCCCTTCACAACTACCACAGGTGTGCCTGATACTCTCTGCAGCACTACCTTGAATGGTTCTGGCCTCTTTGCAGCAACAGACGAACTCTTCCCCATCACCACCATTGGCTTGCTGTCTATCCTTTCCAACTGTACCACTGCTTTTCCACTAGTAGTGACTTTTCTTCGAGACTAACTTCACTGGCCTGGATCATCATCACTATTTGTGAGGGCTTCTTAAGCTCCCCTCCCTTGTTCACTAGTTCGATCATATGGGTCTCATGGTGCGCGGGTAGCGGATTTTGATTAATGTTTGGCGCTTCCGGAGCCTGGACCTCGATCCTATTTGTATCAATAAGCTCTTACACGACATTCTTCAACTTCCAACATTTCTCAGTATCGTGTCCGGGAGCCCCTGAACAATATTCACAGCTCGCTGATGGATCAAGATTTCTAGGCAGCAGATTTGGCAATTTGGGCTCAATGGGATTCAACAGGCCTAACTATCTCAATTTGTGGAACAGGGCAGTATAGGATTCTCCCAGCGGAGTATATTTCTGCTTATTCTCATTCTTGAAAGCTTGATTTCCCTGAAACCCTGACCCTAGAGGATTTCTATAGGTCCTCGGAAGTGGATATGTATTCTGTGGAGGTGGGTAGGTATTTTGGGGAGTCGGCACGTGCCATTACGGGCGAGCCGGAGGCTGGGTATATGTCTGGGCTTGATGGACGGAGAAATGTGGTTCTTGTGGTGGGTAGTAGGGCTGTGGAGGGTAATTTGGAGTGTGTGGGTAATTTGGGTGATGGGGTCTGGATTGGTAGCGAGGGGAAGGACCTCCCGATCTGGACCAATTACCTGCCTCTACCGTTGCGATCTCTTCTCTTCTCTTCTCTTCTTCCCGAGCGCACCTCCCGTGCCGCTCTGAATGGCCTGAGTGGTTTCTTTGATTGCCGAATAGCTCAAGATCTTATTGGACTTAAGTCCCTCTTCGATCATACCGCCCATTTTCACTACCTCGTTGAAAGATTTGCCAACTAACGTCACCAAGTGACCAAAGTAAGTTGGCTCTAGAGTCTGCAAAAAGTAGTCCACCATTTCCCCCTCTCTCATCGGAGGATCAACTCTTTCTACCTGTTCTCTGCACCGGAACCCAAATTCCCGGAAGCTTTCCCCGGGCTTGTTCTCAAGTTTCAGCAATGTGAGCCGGTCAGGGACGATCTCAAGGTTGTAATTAAAGTGAACTGCGAATGCTTGTGCTAGATCGTCCCAAGTGTACCACCTGCTCGGATTCTGTCTTGTGTACCATTCCAGTGTAGACCCACTTAGACTTTTACCAAAGTAAGCTATCAGCAGCTCATCTTTACCACCCACTCCTCTCATCTTGCTGCAAAAACCTCGCAGATGTGCCATTGGATCACCGTGCCCCTCGTATAGATCAAACTTTGGCATCTTGAACCCTGTCGGCAATTGGACGTCAGGGAAAGGGCACAGGTCCTTGTAGGACACGCTGACCTGGTTGCCTAACTCGTTCATGTTCCTAAAGAACTCTGAACTACTAGCATAATTTGTTGGTAAACGAGAAACACACGGATAGACAACAGACTTTTAAAAATAACAAATACAGACTTGGACCAGGAATACGTTAAAGCTTTGAATTTTGGTGCCCGCGGGGCATCGTTCGGCCTTTCCGCGGGCCTTGGTGCAAGGCCCCTTTGCAAGCTTTTCAATTCTTCCATGATCTGGTGGACGCAGCCCATGACTGAAGGAAAGAGGGTAGTACAGGGCATTTCCTCGCATGCTAGGCACCTCATGGTGATGTAGCGCCCGATCTCTTCGATCCTATCCCTGATCCTATCCCTTTCCATAAGAAGTTGCTCTATTCGTTGATTATTTGCTCCCAGCACTTGAGCGTTGTCAGCGAGTTGATCCTGGAACTTATCCATTTGTTCTTCCATTCGTGCCATCAAATCATAGCAGCGCTTCCTGTCAGTTCTGGCATCTCGGGCTTGTTTAAAGACCCGTTCTTTATTTGTTTCTCTTAATATAGCAATGGTCCTTCATAACCCCCCTTCACTTGCCGCAGGTGCTTTGTTCGCGCTACTGTTCCTTTTGCCCATCTGGCTCGAATTCTTGCTATGCTAGCTTCTGCCCTTTCCAAACACTCTCGGCTTTCAATGACCTGATTCCTCAACCCAGATATCATCCTTTTGTCGGTCCGACTTCTCTGTTGGTTGTTGGCATCTATTATGACTCGTCGGATTTGGGCTTTCAGGGCCTTGTGTTTCTTGGGTCAACCTGTTCTTTTCTCCCGTATCAGCATCAACTTGCAAGCTGTTTTCACATTTCAGGTCCGCAATTTGTTGTTTCAGCTTACCAATTTCAACCCGATAGCCTTCTTCTCATGCCAGCCAAACCCATTGTTCTTGCGAGTCATCCATGAATTGCTGGACATGGGCCCTTTTAGCAGGCCTCTGATGTGTCTTGAATCTTTTCCCGAACCATGCATCATACTTTGGGTCTACCTCGCCTTGGGCCAAATATCGTACCATAGTTTTGGGCTCAAGGAATCTACATTCGTGCCACAACTTGCGAATTGTATCTTCCGGGAATGTGGCTTTCGGACTTAGCTAGATGACATGCTTGCTCAAATATTCATCATTAGGGACAACCTGGAACCTTCCCAATTGACGCAATACCCGATGGGGAGCGTATGGTTGGATACTACGGACACCCATTAAGGAACATAACATTTTTTTGCCGACATGTATACTGCTTCAGTAGCGGGCAACCACCCGAATACCCATTATATTTGGTCCGCTGTCAGGGATCTCAGTCGTACAAACCAATCTTCAGTACCCTCGGGGAACGCGACACCCGTTACCAGCTTCTCAAACTTTTCAATGCAACTTAAACTAGTCAGCCCGTAATTCATATACCCCACCCGATGACAGAGATGCTCTTGTATCCAAAACTGAAGTAATATATTGCAACCTTGGAAAAAACTTCCTCCTTCCTTACACACAGTCAATGCTCGGTACATTTCTGATAAGATCAGGGGAACTATAGTGCTGTCAGCCCTTTTCATTGCGACGTCCACCATCCCCCCGAGACCTATCTCTATTTTCTTGTCGTCTCGTGGGCAAACCATGATTCCCAAGAATGGCGTTATGAATGCCAAGGTTCATCTTATTTTTTATTTACCTCTCTTTCCGGCATGAGTTAGTCCCAAATTTGGCTCGTCAAAACCACGCGGATTACCATAACGCTGATATAAGAACTGAAGAGTGCAGCATCCTTTTGATAAATCATTATTTTTCATAGTCCAGCTGATATTTAACAAATCCAGAAAGCGGTGTGGAGATACCGGCCTTGGTAACAACAGATACTGACTTCTCAGATTCCCATTCATACCCGCATAACCTGCTACTTCCTCCAGTGTGGGTGTAAGCTCAAAATCCGCAAAGCAAAACACATTTCGGGTCGGGTCCCAAAATAGTATTAAAGCATTGATGTCATCCGGCCTTGCCCTAACATTTAGTAGACTGATGAGACCCCCCAAGATTCTGACCACTATTTCTTTGCTGCTTTTTTCCAAATCGTTCCACCACATATGGAGCTGGAGAGGGACCTCGCTAAAGACGGTGAAGGGGTTTTTTTCACTTGTGCTCATCCTGCATATTTATTAAGGTGATTTAAACAAAAAGAAAAAATTTATTTGACTAAAAAAATGATTTTAATATTTCCTTAATTTAAAAAAAAGGAAAGATCCGATTTTCTGAACACGGCCTTTCAGCACTTTGGGGATGAAGATTTTAAGGCTGTGAGGGTCAATCGGTTAAAACTCTAAAAACAAAATGACCAAAAGTGGCCGTTTATGCAAAGTCAGCCTTCCGGCGTCCCTTTCGGGAACATTTGGCTATTTTTGACAAAAACAGCATCACTTGATTTATTTAAGACTCTTTTCTGGTTATTTTTGTAAAAAGGGGAAGTTGGACCCGTTGAGGGTTGCCTACGTATCTCACATCCGGCGAGAATCAAACCGACGTAGTTCGGGCAAGGAAGAATAAACTAGATTTAAAAAACAAGACTCCTATCTTTTCAAAAACACCACTTCTTTCTTTTTCCACTTTTTTTTTTCCAAAATTTTGGCAGAGTTTCGACACTACTTGGGCATTGGTTTTTCTGAAAATAAGTAGTTATCTCTACACTGCTATTTTCCTTTTCCACGATTTTCTAGTATTCCCAATTTTCGTAAGCCGGTTTGCATGCAAGTCTGAATAAATAAATGCATAAACCAAACAAGATGCAGCAGGATGGTCTTTTCACTTCAGGTTTCTTGTCCTAGACGGACCCAACCCCTGTGTTGAGTCCCCTAAGTCAAATGCACATGATGCAAATAAACGTTCCTACTAGGGATCCGGCATGAAGTCAAGTTTTTCTAGGTTCAAAACCTGCGTTTATTGTTCTAGACCTGGCTTACCCAAGCGGACAACTCGAGCCGTGGGGGGACAGCGTACCGGGGATATAGAAGCTCCGCCGGCTTAGCAACTTATCCAAACCTCGTTCTAAATGGGAAAAGACTCTAACAGAAAAGAAGTCACACGAAGTGCACCCTTCTTCATGATTTAGAAGACTTAGAGAGGAGATGGGTTTCGGCACAGTTTATATACAGTTCACGAAATATCAAAGCGGTAAAAGCAGTCAATTAGCACATTAAGCGCAGATCATGTAGCAAAATCAGACAACAGATAAAGCCAAACACAACAATTATTCTAAGCTCGAATTTCTAACCCTGAACCAGAAGTTCTGGTTTTTTTTTCCCCAGCAGAGTCGCCAGAGCTGTCACACCTCCTTTTTCCGCTACCACACCCCGCGAAGGGTATGGTAAAGAGGAGTTTTTCCAATTAAAGGACAATCGAAACGGGGTTTATTATTAAGAGTTGGAGTCGCCACTTGAGATATTTATGGTATCCCAAGTCACTGGTTTGAATCCCGAATCGAGGCAAAAGTTGACTCTATATTACAGTCTACGAACCAGAAATCCGGATAAGGAATTCTGTTAACCTGGGAGAAGGTGTTAGGCATTCTCGAGTTCCGTGGTTCTAGCACGGTCGCTTAACTGTTATATTTGGCTTAAATATTTGATTTTATAACATGCTTTAACCTATGTGCAAATTTTAACTTTTAACCGCTTTTAATTAATTTTAAGAAAATTAAACATAGTTTAAAACGTGTTTTTGGACCACGTCACATGAAACGCACCCGGATCCTCGACACATTTTATTCGACGTTTTGGGATTTGGATTTGGGTCGCATGAAATGCACACCCGAACTTAGGAAGGTAAGATTATCAAACACGCGCCTAAAGAGACTATCGCATTAATATTTTGGGGAAAGCCCTGAAATTCGCTAAACGGCCCCTCCCGAAATCTAAGTATTTATTATAAACCTCTATTAAGGGCCCCGCAGTTTGTGCATTTTTATTCGGCGAGGCTCGTCTCGTTTATTTTAAAAGGATAATCCTAAAGCGACTATATTTTTCTATTTTTTTTTTCGTCTCTAAAAATGAAAGAAGAAAAAGTCCTAATTGATTTACATGCTTGACAAGTTCGGTCCTCTTATTAGTTATTAGATTACAATAGATGCTAACGGAAAATTGCACTCGAACTCGTAAAAAATGGAAAATTGTTTTGTGCCTTCTTCTATAAGCGAACTACTAAAGTTGAAATTATAATATGCATACGAGATTGACAAAATGTTAAAAAAAAAAGAACAAACTAACCATTCTCCAAGTTGATTTGAACTAACATTTTTAGATGATTAAGACTAATGGAATTAACTGTATGAAATTCATAACCACTTTTATTGTTTACAATTATTTGAAACTAGAACTATCCTTAATCACTAATGATATGCACTAACAACTGAGACTATTTAACTATTAAATTCATACAAACCACACATCTAATAGTTTAACAATCTAACAGTTTGCTCAAGTTAAACACACATGCTGAACTAACTACTGTTCACGCCATTTCAAGGATTCAATTCAATAGTTCAATATTATACAACGTTTAACAGATAACCTACCTTAAGAAACAGTTTTAATTATACACATAACTACCATCTATATAAGAGGAAAACATATAACTACTATCAATTAAAATGCAGGTAGTCTTCAGTTGAACATTAAACCCTTCGAACATTTCATTTCAAACTTCAACGAGCTTATATTAATGTGGTTCAGGGTAGTGTACCTGGTATTGGAATGCAAGAAGAAGAGGGGGATGAGAATCAAGCAGCAATGGCAAACAACACAGCAACAGCAACAGTAATAGATTGGCCCAGCAACACATTTAGAATACCAGCAAACACACCAATGAAACAGTGACAAATGACCCAACCAAACTCAGGAAACAAACCAAATGACACCCCAACAATATCCTAGAAATAAACCAGCAATCAAAAACATAACAAGATGAACCAGAAGTGCAAAAGATGCAATGGACAGTTCTGATTTTCTGTTGTTTAACACTCAAAATAGAACACTCTCAAAAAAACTCTCAAACTACTGATCTCTGGACAAAAGACAGCCTGTTTTCACTCTCTAAAACTGAACTCTTGTATTAAAAGTCAGCCAACTTTCTAAGCTCTCAATGCTGAATTTCTAATGTTCAAAATCCAGCCAACTCAAATTTTTCAAACTCTGAATTTTTTAGAGTCCAAAAATCCTCTTTTAATTAGTCCCAAATGACTCCTATTTATGCCAAGAAATGGACTGCTAAGTGCCTTGGGAAAACTCAGAGAAATCAGAATAAAACTCTGCCCATCCCCTTAGAACCCCACTAACATCTGTTTTATTCATTATTAATCTCATTGTTATGGGCTCATTATAATATTCAACACTTCCCATACTATTCCAATTCATCCTATTATCATTATTAAACAACTATTATTTTAATGTTTAATTAAGTACCCTCTGACAGACCACTAATTTCAAACCATTTTCCTATTTTTCAATTTCCAAATTACCCCTGGAATCCCACTGTTCTTACTGTCCTATCCCTATCCCCCTGAAGACCCTGTGATTTCTATCTTAGACAGCTATAACCAAATTCACCTAATCAATCAGTACTTTAGCCATATGAATCAAATACTATGCTCAATACAATACCATATGAAGATTCAATTCACCCAAATTAATTCAAAATTGCATTCAATCAGAAAACATTATAAAAATGAAGATCAAGGATGTCATGACATTTTAAATTTACTGAATTGCAAAAAAATTGAACTGATATGCAAAACTGGTGAATTAACACATAACAAACATCATTCCTATGGAAACCATTTGAACCAGTGGTAACTCCAAACAAATCACATGAGAAATCACCAAAGAACATTACGGATATTAACGTTAATAATTAACTGAAAGATAAAACACATTTGACATTAAACCAAATTATGATAATTACTGAACTACAAGCAAAACTGAATTAAACGATGATAATTACTCATAACATGTTTTACTAATTGACAGAAAGAACTTGGACCAAATAAAAGGTCTGATGAAGAGGAAGAAACAAGTAACCAAGTAAACAAAAGATCAATCAAAATAAAAACAACACTGAACCTAAATGGGTAAACAACAACTATAGAAGAGAGGATGAAGAAGCTAGTTGACCCAACACGAATTACAACTAAAACAGACCAAAAAGAACAATAAAGAAAATGAAAAATAAAAAAGGAATGGAAAAATACCCGGAATCAAACCCAACGGACTCTGCTCCGTAATCTTGACTTGAACTTTTGGCCTTATGCTTGAAGTCGAAACGGGCCTTAACCGAGTATTCTCGACTGAGAACACACGATTAAGGCCAGCTACGACCTTAAATTCCTTTTCCGATCGATTTCCCCTCTTTTCTAGGATTTGCTTGATTTAAGATTCGAGCAGCTCCCATGATATTCGAACGGGACCAACGGTGGTTTAGAGGTGAGGGAGGTCCAGTGGGTAGTTGGTGTGATTTTGGGACTCATTAGGTGAATTAGGGTTTTGGCTCGAATCTTCGATTTGAAGATTTGAGAAGATGGATGATGATTTGAGGTTAACTGATAAGGGATTCGTATTCAGGGGGTATAGGTGTACTAGGGATATTAGTATGGTGGTCGTTGGACCTCCGGCCGCCGGGTTTACGGCGGAGGTAAGTGGGGCGGCGCTAGGATTTGGTGGGGATGTTTGATTCAGTCTCTGAGAGAGACGAATGGAAAGGGGGGGATGTTTTGGATTGGGGGGCGGGGTAAGAATTAAGCTTATATAGTTAGGGGGCGTTTTGATCCAGGTCGTTGATTAGAAACGACGCTATTTGACCTAAGTTGGGGGTCTCTTTGAAACGGGTTACGGGTCGGGTACAGGGAACGGGTATGAAAGGGTTGATCTTGACCGTTGGATTGATGTGATCCAATGGCTCGTACTGAACGTTACCAAAACGGTGTCGTTTGGGCGTGGATTGGGCTGGACGGAGGGCAAGTTTGGGCTGGATTTGGCTTGGGCCTGGTTCGATTTTTGTTCCTTATTTCAATTGTTTTTCTTTCTTTTATTTCCCCTTTTAATTCCTAATTACCAAAAATTCTAAATTAAATTGTAAAATCAAAAATTAACTTAAACCTATTAAATAACCCTTAACAATAATTAATACACAAGATTTAACACCAATTAAAAACAAAAAATCACACAATTGGACCTTAAATGCTAAAAAAATGCAAAGTATATATTTTTGTATTTTTCGTTAATTTAAACACATAAAGACGCTCACACAAATGCAAACAATAAAAGAAAAATAACACAAAGATCCATAAAAATTGCGAACAACACAAAATTATTTAATCTTGAATTTTTGGAAGTAATTCTCATATAGGGCAAAAATCACGTGCTTACAGATACTCGTCACCATACTTATACACCGTACTCGATCATTTAGCAAATATCAATCTATAATACTCTAATCCTATTCCCTCAAGCCAAAGTTAGATCAAGCACTTACCTCGAATGCTCCAAAAATCCACTCAAGCCTCTAGTATAGCTTTACCCCTCGAATTCACCACAAAACCGCTCGAATCTAGTCACAAATAACTTGAATTTATCAACAAATGCTAATTGAATCAACTTGAATGCATAAAAATGAATTTCCCAAAGTTTTACTTAAAACCTCGGGCCCACGTGGTCAAAACCCGAGGTTTGAACCAAAACCCGGTTACCAATTCCCCCATGAGTTCATATCTATGATTCGTTTTAAAATCGAACCTCAAATTGAGGTCCAAATCCCCAATTTTAAGAAAACCTAGGTTCTACCCAAAATACCCATTTTCACCCATGAAAACCTTGATTTTTAAGATGAAAACATGATAAATGATGTTAAAGATTGAAGAAATTAAGTGAGAATCAACTTACAAGTGGATTGGAGAAGAACGTTTTCTTGGAAAATCGCCTATGGAGTGTTTGAGTTGAGAGATATGAAAAATGGGGCGAAATTTCGACTAAGTATGAAAAATGCAGGCCTCTGATGTCACAATTGCGAACCCCGACCAAATATGGGATTTGCGAACAAGCTTCGCATATGCGAAGCTAGGCCAATGCTGGGACTTTTGCATTTGCGAAAGGGGGTCTCGCAATTGCGATCAATGGCCCTCCGCATTAGCGATCGAAATGGTCGCATTTGCGACCCAGTGCAAATTTTTCCGGACTTCGCATTTGTGAAGAGGACGATCGCATTTGCGAAGAGGACGATCGCATTTGCGATCATAGGCTACAATCTCAAAAATCGTAATTGCGATTAATGGCTCGCATTTAGGAGCTCGCAATTGCGAATCTCCACTTCGCAATTACGAAGATCACAGAAGCAGAATACTAGATTTTTCCAAAAATGAGAAATGCAATCCGACACCTATCCAAAACTCATCCGAGCCCTCGAGGCTCCAAACCAAATATGCACAAAGCCTCAAAAACATCCAACGGACTTACTCGTGTGATCAAATCGCCAAAATAACATCATTTACATAGAATCAAGCCTCAAATCACATGATTCCTTCTAATTTTTCATAAAACACAAATTTTCCATTTTCAAGTCCGAAACACGTCAAACATACGTCCGATTTCAACCATATTTTACAGAAAGTGCTTAACACATATTTAAGACTTGTACCGGGCGTCGGAACCAAAATACGAGCCCGATACCATCACTTTTTTATCAAATTTCATTTTTATTTTCCTTAAACATTTTCAGAAAACAATTTCATGAAAAAATTCATTCCTCGGGCCTGGGACTTCGGAATTCGATTCCGGGCATACGCCCAAGTCCCATATTTTTCTACGGACCCTCCGGGACCGTCAATTCACGGGTCCGGGTCTGTTTACCAAAAATGTTGACCGAAGTCAACTTTAACCATATTAATATCAAAATTCATCCTTTTTCACACAGAATTCATATTTAAGCCTTCAAGTTACATGCCCGAACTGCACACGCAAATCGAGGCAAATAAAAGTGAGGCTTTCAAGGTCTCGGAAGTGCGGAAAAGGTGAGAAATCCGGTGATGACCCTTTGGGTCGTCACATTCTCCACCTCTAAAACAACCTTTCGTCCTCGAACGGACAAAAGAAAGAAGTACCTGAGTCAGGGAATAGATGAGGATAACGGCTCTGCATAACAGAATCGGACTCCCAGGTCGATGCCTCGGGAGGCTGACCTCTCCACTGGACACGCACTGAAGGAGAACTCTTCGACCTCAACTATCGAACATGCCGGTCTAGAATAGCTACCGGCTCCCCCTCATAGGACAGATCCTTGTCCAACTAGACAGTGCTGAAATCTAACACATGGGTAGGATCCTCGTGATACCTCCAAAGCATAGACACATGAAACATTGGATGCACGGCTGACAAGCTAGGTGGCAAGGCAA
The DNA here is from genome assembly GCA_026770625.1 of Nicotiana glauca. Lineage (NCBI taxonomy): Eukaryota > Viridiplantae > Streptophyta > Magnoliopsida > Solanales > Solanaceae > Nicotiana > Nicotiana glauca. Next base: position 17,173 of record MU781780.1, read on the forward strand.
GTGTGTAAGCTACCTCTCCCACACGATCAAGAATCTCAAATGGGCCAATGAACCTAGGGCTAAGCTATCCCTTCTTCCCAAATCTCATCACGCCTTTCATAGGCGATACACGGAGCAATACTCGCTCACCAACCATGAAAGCTACATCTCGAACCTTGCGATCCGTATAACTCTTTAGTCGCGACTGAGCCGAACGAAGCCTGTCCTGAATGATCTTGACCTTATCCAAGGCCTCCTGGACTAAATCTGTACCCAATAACCGATCCTCTCCCAGCTCAAACCATCTGACTGGAGACCGACATCGCCTACCATACAACGCCTCATATGGAGCCATCTGAATGCTGGACTGGTAGCTGTTGTTGTAGGCGAACTCTGCTAACAGCAAAAACTGGTCCCAAGAGCCTCCAAAATCAATGACACATGCTCGGAGCATATCCTCCAATATCTGAATAGTCCTTTTGGACTAACCATTCGTCTGAGGATGGAATGTTGTGCTCAACTGAACCTGGGTGCCTAACTCCTGCTGAACTGCTCTCCAAAAGCGAGAGGTAAACTGCATACCCCGGTCCAAAATGATAGATGCCCACACCCCATAAAGGTGAACAATCTCTCGGATGTAGATCTCAGCTAACCTCTCCGATGAATAAGTGGATACAACAGGAATGAAATGTGCTGACTTGGTCAGCCTATCAACAATGACCCAAATAGCATCAAACTTCTTCCGAGTCATCGGAAGTCCGATAACGAAATCCATGGTAATCCTCTCCCACTTCCACTCGGGAAGCTCAATCCTCTAGTATAAACCACCAGGCCTCTGATGCTCATACTTGACCTGCTGACAGTTCAAACACCGAGCCACATACGCAACAATATCTTTCTTCATCCTACGCCACCAATAATGCTGCCGCAAGTCCCGATACATCTTCGTGGCGCCCGGGTGTATGGAATACCGCGAACTATGGGCCTCCGCTAAGATCAAATCTCGAATTCCATCAACATTGGGCACACAAACTCGCCCCTGCAATCTCAAAACACCATCATCATCTAAAGTCACCTTCGTGGTACCACCACGTTGCACCGTATCGCTCAGGACACACAAATGGGGATCATCAAACTGTCGATCACGGATACGCTCCAATAATGAAGAACGAGCGATCGTGCAAGCTAACACTCTGCTAGGCTGAGAGATGTCCAACCTCACCAGCCGATTGGCCAAAGCCTGAATATCCAAAGCAAGCGGTCTCTGGCTGACCGAAACATAAGCAAGACTACCCATGTTGGCGGACTTCCTACTCAATGCATCGGCCACCACATTGGCTCTCTACGAGTGGTACAAAATAGTAACATCATAGTCTTTCAACAACTTCAACCACCTCCTATGCCTTAAATTCAACTTCTTTTGCTTGAACAAGTACTGAAGGCTCTTGTGATCCGTGTACACCTCACACATCACACCATACAGATAATGCCTCCAAATCTTCAAAGCATGAACAATGGCTGCCAACTCTAAATCATGGATCAGATAGTTCTTCTTATGGATCTTCACTTGCCTCGAAGCATAAGCTATGACTCTGCCATCCTGCATCAATACTGCATCGAGCCCAATACGGGAAGCATTACAATAAACTGTATAAGGCCCTGAACCTGCGGGCAAAACCAATATTGGTGCCATAGTCAGAGCTGTCTTGAGCTTTTGAAAGGTCTCCTTGCACTCGTTTGACCACCTGAACTGGGCACCCTTCTGGGTCAACCTGGTCATCGGGGCTGCTATAGATGAAAACCCCTCCACAAACCGGTGGTAATAACCTACTAACCCCAAGAAACTCCGAATCTCGGTCGCTGAAGCTGGTCGAGGCCAATTCTTGACCGCCTCAATCTTTTTCGGGTCTATCTGAATACCCTCTACTGATACAACATGATCCAAAAATGCAACTGAACTCAACCAGAACTCGCACTTTGAGAACTTGGCATACAACTGACTATCCTTCAAAGTCTGAAGAACCACTCTGAGGTGCTACTCGTGCTCCTCCTGGCTGCGGGAGTATACCAGAATATCATCAATAAAGACTATCATGAACAAGTCTAGATAAGGCGGGAACACTCGGTTCATGAACTGCATAAATGCTGTTGGGGCATTGGTCAACCCGAATGACATGACCAAAAACTCATAATGACCTATACCGAGTGCGAAATGCTGTCTTAGGGACATCAGACGCCCTGATCCTCAACAGATGGTAGCCAGATCTCAAGACTATCTTTGAGAACACCTTTGCACCCTGAAGCTGGTCAAACAAATCATCAATCCTAGGCAGTGGATACTTGTTCTTATTCGTCACCTTGCTCAATTGCCGATAATCAATGCACATTCTCATCGATCCATCCTTTTTCTTCACAAATAACACCGGAACACCCCAAGGAGAAACACTATGCCTGATAAAACCCTTCTCTAGCAATTCCTGCAACTGGTCCTTTAACTCTTTCAACTCTGGCGGGGCCATGCGATACGACGGAATAGAAATGGGCTGCGTGCCTGGGGCCAGATTAATACAGCAATCAATATCCTTGTCGGGCAGCATACCCGGCAGGTCTGAAGGGAAAACCTCTGGGAACTCCCGAACAATAGGAACAGAGTCAATAGAAGGAACCTCTGTGCTGGAATCACGAACATATGCCAAATAAGCTAAACACCCATTTCTCGACCATGCGTCGAGTCTTAACATATGAAATAACACTGCGGGTGGCATGTCCTGGGGTCACTCTCCACTCCAATTGGGGCAAATATGGCAAAGCCAAGGTCACGATCTTGGCGTGACAATCCAAGATAGCATGATACGGGGACAACCAATACATTCCTAATATAACATCAAAATCCACCATGTCTAGAAGCAATAGGTCAATACGGGTCTCAAGATCCTCAAACACTACCACACAGGAATGATAAACTTTGTCGACCACTATAGAATCACCCACTGGTGTAGATACATAAACAGGGATACCCAAAGCATCACTAGGCATAGCCAAGTATGGTGCAAAATAAGACGACACATATGAATACGTAGACCCAGGGTCAAATAGCACTGAAGCATCCCTGTCACAGACCATAATAGTACCTGTAATAACAGTATAGGAATACTCGGCCTTTGGCCTGGCTGGCAAAGCATAACACCGGGGCTGGGCCCCACCTTTGTGAACCATGTCTCTAGAACGATCGGCTACTGGCTAACCTCTATCTCTGCCGGTCCGAGCTCCACCCCTACGGTCTCTACCTCCACCTCTATGATCCCTACCCCCGCCTCTAGCTGGCTGGGCGGGCTGTGGATCACCTGCTGCCTGAATCATGGGGCGAGGACCCTGCTGCTGAGAGCTGCCCGAGGCTCGAGGGCAAAACCTAACAATGTGACTAGGGTCACCACAACCATAACAAGACCTCGGCTGCTGCGACTGCTGGCCCTGTCAACCTGAATGTCCTCCTCTGAAGCTCTGAAGTGGGGGGGCACTGATAGGCTGCTGATCTGAATAGTACTGCTGAGAACCACTGCTGCCTGGAGTACCATGAGAAACCTGGAGAGCTAACTGAAAGGGCCTCGGTGAATGACCTCTACCATAGGAATCCATACCTCCAGATGAGGTACCACTGAACCTACCAGAATGATGAGGCCTCTTATCCGACATCTGACCACCTTTTTGTGAAAGGGCCATCTCAACTCTGCGGGCCGCATTGGCCGCCTCCTGAAAGGAAATATCACTACCAACTCCCATAGCCATCTGGAGACGGATCGGCTGAATCAGTCCATCAATAAATCTCCGGACCCTCTCTCGCTCTGTGGGGAGTATCAAAATCGCATGGCGTGCCAAGTCAACAAATCGAGTCTCATACTGTGTAACTGTCATGGAG
>MU781780.1:22017-53026 GCA_026770625.1 Nicotiana glauca
AAGTGCCTCCCGCTGAGTGACTGGGAGAAACTTCTCCAAAAACAACTCCGCGAACTGATCCCATGTCAAAGCTGGGGACCCTGCTGGTCTAGATAGGCAAAAATCCCTCCACCAAGTCTTGGCGGATCCTGCAAGCCGGAAGGTGGCAAAATCGACCCCATTGGTCTCCATTATACCCATGGTCCTAAGGATCTCATGACAACTGAATAGGAAATCCTGTGGATCCTCTGATGAAGCACCGCTGAATGTGGTGGTGGAGAGCTTGGAGAACCGATCAAGTTTCCAGAAAGCATCCGAAGACATAGCCGCTCCATCGCCGGCCTGAGCTGCAATACATGGCTGAGCTGCCACAGCTGGCTGAACCACTCGAACATGAGTCTGGGGAGCTACCTGCTCTGGAGTACGTGTAGCAGAAGTCTGAACCCCTCCTCCAGCATGAGAAGTGGTTGTTGCTACTGGCAGCAGACCCGCTCTAGTGACACTGTCCATAAAGCCTGCCAATCTGACTAGAGCGTCCTGAAGATCTGGGGTGACCATGACCCCTCCTGGGACCTGAGCTGGGCCCATTGGAGCTGCTGGGGCTGGAACCTCCTCATCGTAGTCAATATGAGGCTCCACTTCTGGGACTGCTGCCCGGGGCTAAGATCTGCCCCTGTCTCGGCATCTGCCCCTCGCAGGAGCTGCTGCTGGGGGCTCGGGCTGCTGCGCGGTAGAAAAGGAAGCACGTGTTCTCTCCATCTGCGAAAGAACAGAGTAGAAAGACAATCAGCATTTGAGAAACAGAATCGCACGACAAGAAAGAACAAAAGTGAAACTTTTCCTAACTCCGTAGCCTCTGGGGGATAAATATATACGTCTCTATATCGATCCCTCAGACTCTACCAAGTTTGTCCGTGAGTAGCGAGACCTATGCAACCTAGAGTTCTGATACCAACTTATCGACCCGGATTTCCCACCATCGGGGGTCGTGATGGCACCTACTGTTGGAGTTAGACAAGCCAAACACCTACACCTTTTGAAAAACAGCAACACAACAGTAATAGCAATAATAAACCTTTAAATGAAAGCGGAAGTCTAATATTCTACTACCCAAGACTGTAATAGCTATCTCACGGACTACTAATGAACACTACAAACAAGTCTGAATAGAAAGAAATACACAGTGTCTGTCTCGATACAATGAAAAAAAGCAAAAGATATAGAAAAAGAGACTCCAGCCTGCGAACGCCAGTTAGGCTACCTCGTAGTCCCTGGGCTAAAGTTAGCTCCCACTCGATGTGCTACTGTTGTGGTCCAAAAGCTACTCCGGTACCGTGATCTATGCAAAAAGCACAGAAGTGTAGCATCAGCACAACCGACCCCATGTGCTGGTAAGTGCCTGGCCTAACCCTGGAGAAGTAGTGACGAGGCTAGGCAGGACTACCAAATCAACTTGTGCAGTTCAATATATATATGAAATAGAAGGCAAGAAATACCGAAAACTAAATAGTTAACTGGGAAGCGAAACATGCTATGGGGGAGTACAATCCGGATATAAAAGTCATCAACTTAAATAAGAAACAGGGGCACAACAATAATTAGCAGAGACAAGAAATCCAACAGTTGCACGGCATCAACCTTCATGCTTTTACTCTCATCCTCACCCAAAGCAATCAAACAAAATGCACGGCATCACTCTTCGTGCTTTCCTCACATAATCTCTCATTTCATGGCACGGAATAACCCTTCGTGCATAATATAATCAACAATGGCACGGAATGTCCCTTCGTGCATAATATAATCAACAATGGCACGGAATGTCCCTTCGTGCATAATATAATCAACAATGGCACGGAGTGACCCTTCGTGCAAATATAATCCACAATGGCACGGAATGACCCTTCGTGCAAACATAATCAACAATGGCACGGAATGACCCTTCGTGCATTATCACTCTTCCTCACCCAAACAACAATCACAACCAAATGGGAGAGGGGAATAAACAGTAATGAAAAATGACCCGGCAAGGGAAACACAAATAAACAACTAAGTCCTGGCAAGGGTAACAATCAATATACCCAAGTCATCCCGGCAAGGGATTTAATCACACTTCTTACCCATTCTTTCATTTCTTACTCAATAGTGTTTTATCGTTGGAGCCAACGCTCCATAGAATTCACAAATTCACAATTGATCCTCAACTCTTCACATTATCTAGAATTCATTAATTAGTTTTGGAAGGGTCCCAAATATACCAAGAACAACTAACAACAAAGGCTCACGGTCATGCTAGACACCGGTGTATAGATACTCGTCACAATACCTATACACTGTACTCGATCATTTAGCAAATAGCAATCTATAATACTCTAATCCTATTCCCTCAAGCCAAAGTTAGATCAAGCACTTACCTCGAATGCTCCAAAAATCCACTCAAGCCTCTAGTATAGCTTTACCCATCGAATTCACCACAAAACCGCTTGAATCTAGTCACAAATTACTTGAATGTATCAACAAATGCTAATTGAATCAACTTGAATGCATAAAAATGAATTTCCCAAAGTTTTACTCAAATATTCCCAAAACGCCCCCGGGCCCACATTGTCAAAACCCGAGGTTCGAACCAAAACACGGTTACCCATTCCCCCACGATTTCATATCTATGATTTATTTTGAAATCGGACCTCAAATTGAGGTCAAAATCCCCAATTTTAAGAAAACCTAGGTTCTACCCAAAATCCCCATTTTCACCCATGAAAACCTTGATTTTTAAGATTAAAACATGATAAATAATGTTAAAGATTGAAAAAATTAAGTGAGAATCAACTTACAAGTGGATTGGAGAAGAACGTTTTCTTGGAAAATCGCCTATGGAGTGTTTGAGTTGAGAGATATGAAAAATGGGGCGAAATTTCGACTATATATGAAAAATGCAGGCCTATGATGTTGCAATTGTGAACCCCGACCAAGTATGGGATTTGCGAACAAGCTTCGCATTTGCGAAGCTAGGCCAATGCTGGGATTTTCGCATTTGCGAAAGGGGACCTCGCAATTGCGATCAAGGGCCCTCCGCATTAGCGATCGAAATGATCGCATTTGCGACCCAGTGCAAATTTTTCCGGACTTTGCATTTGCGAAGAGGACGATCGCATTTGCGATCATAGGCCACAATCTCACAAATTGCAATTGTGATAAATGGCTCGCATTTAGGAGCTCGCAATTGCGAATCTCCACTTCGCAATTACGAAGATCACAGAAGCAGAATACCAGATTTTTTCAAAAATGAGAAATGCAATCCGACACCTATCCAAAACTCATCTGAGCCCTCGGGGCTCCAAACCAAATATGCACAAAAAATCAAAAATATCCAACGGACTTACTCGTGTGATCAAATCACCAAAATAACATCATTTACATAGAATCAAGCCTCAAATCACATGATTCCTTCCAATTTTTCATAAAACACAAATTTTCCATTTTCAAGTCCGAAACACGTCAAACAACATCCGATTTCAACCAAATTTTACATAAAGCGCTTAACACATATTTAAGACTTGTACCGGGCATCGGAACCAAAATACGAGCCCGATACCATCACTTTTTGATCAAATTTCATTTTTATTTTCCTTAAACATTTTTAGAAAATAATTTCATGAAAAAATTCATTCCTCGGGCCTGGGACCTCGGAATTCGATTCCGGGAATACGTCCAAGTCCCATATTTTTCTACGGACCCTCTGGGACCGTCAAATTACCGGTCCGGGTCCGTTTACCAAAAATATTGACCGAAGTCAACTTTAACCATATTAATATCAAAATTCATCATTTTTCACACAGAATTCATATTTAAGCCTTTCGGCTACACGCCCAGACTGCGCACGCAGATCAAGACAAATAAAAGTGAGGTTTTTAAGGCCTCAGAAGTGCGGAAAAAGAGAGAAATTCGGTTATGACCCTTTGATTCGTCATAATGACATAACGGTTAATGTGCGTAAAACCATAGGAGAAAAGACTATGTTCCCTAAGCCTTGATAAGTAGAGTTACATGGTACTTATATTGGTAGGAGGTATCAGGTACTCGTGAGAATAATCTAGGTATGTGCAAGATGACTCGAACACCACTGTTATAAATATTATCCATGACAAGAAGGAAATAATTAATTAGTTTAATTTTTAAAATCCTTAGTGATTGCAATATTGACTTAAAAATTCATGTCTAATCCTTTGACCTGCATAGCACCGTGGGAATATTTGGTGTTGGCAAGTATAAGTGATTGTTTCTATGTGTGGTGTTGGCAAGCTTTAGTAGATGCTTTCGTTCAACTTTTATATCTAATTATGATAAATGGCTTAACTGTTTTCTTACCTGAAGAATTTGGTGATTTATTATCAAATTCTGCTAGGAATGAGTTACTTGTTACAGCCTAACTATTGTGTCATTGCTGCTACTTTTATTATCTCTATGCATTAGTCATCATAGCTATTGCCAAGATCAGAATTATGTGATATCTCAAAGATCGCTAACATTATTCTAGTGTTATGAAGTGCTTAAATGGTTAAATATATGCTTTGGCTGATAAAATGCAAAAAATAACTCCTACTGGTTTTTCCTTGAGATGGTAACATATAAATTACTCCTACTAGTTGTTTCTCCATTATCACACAATGGTTACTTGTAATTGTGGATTATTATATTTCATTTATTGACATAGTTATTTTATAATTTCAGGTCATATAGACGGATGTTCGATAATTTAGCGGGTGAAAGATTTCAATATGACGAAGAGTTGCATAAATTATTTGAAGATTGTTATTCATTAAGATTAGTTATATAATGACGACATTAGCTATTTAGTTCAAACAAGTTAAGTTTATTTTTAAGTTATTGTGATATTAATATTTTGGAAGTACTTCCTTTTGTTTGTTAAGATTTAACGAGATATATTATAGTTTAATGAATTATTATTGATATGTTTTGTTATTTGCATTATTTTTAGATCTAATGTAGTAGCTATTATTAATGGTGGCTAAACTTACCGTTATAGCTTGTAACTTTTAGCGCCAATTTAATAGGATATACCACCTATAAAATGGACGATAAAAAAATAAAGACGTTTATAAAGGAATATTGTAGCCATTATATTGCTATTAAATATGACTTTTAGCGGCAATTTAATTTAATTTACTATCCATTAAAATAAACGCTAAAAGGGCATAATAATACATTTTTAGAAGAGCTATTGTTTCCGTAAAATAATTACTACTAAAGGTATGGACTTTTTGCGTCAATATTTTTACCTTTAGAGGCTATAGTAATGGACGTTAAATGATCATTATTAGCCATTTTTAGAGTGGGTTTAGCAGCCATCATAATTGTCGCAAATATTTGCCGCTGAATCAAATGTGTTTTAGCGGCAATAAATCATACCCTTTACCAGATTTTGTGAGAAATGTCACTAAAGGCTTTACCGACCCCGGCTTCACTGACTAAACACCAATTGCTGGTAAATGATATAGCGGCCATTGCTATTGCCGCCAAAGGCCTTTTTTGAAGTAGTGTCAAAGATATCAAATCTACCGATTGACTGAGTATATCCGACATATGTTCACTATGAAAAGTTCAAAGGGAAACCTACTTATCCAGATGCAATTAATCCTTACTTGCAAATCACACAGCTTTCATCTACGATCATTCTTGTTACAACCATTCACATTCATGTGGGGGATTGTTGGACTTTTAGCATTGGGCTTTAAAGAATTTTAGCATTGGGCTTTAAAAACTAAGAGTGTGAGTTGGAAAATGGTGGGAAAATAAAAATTTGAATCAAGTGAGCTTTTGTCATGAACATTGTACCACATTGGTGAAAGACAACTACACTTGTGTGTATAAATATAGGATCACTTCTTAGAGCTCTTAAAAGGAGTTGAAGACAATGAACCCTCGCGTCGTCGTCGTCGCTCGCACAGCTCGGCTTCGGCTTTGGCTTTGGCTTTGGATTTAGATTTGGATTTGGATTTGAATTGGTCAAATGATTGATCGATAAGATTATTTTTTGGACAAAATTTATTTAATTAATTATTTAATAATTAATTAAATATCAGTCAGTTCATTAACGGAATTAACTGGAATCCTAAAAAAATGTTGCCTTTGCTGAACGTTGTTTTCTCTCCTGAACAAATACTTTTTCCTGAACAGACATCACACCTCTTCCGATAATTGCCTAAAAATTCTGAGGCAATGTATCTTTTTCCACTCACTGAAAATCGAGAATTTCCTTCTGAATATTGCATTCTACTTCGCAGTCTCTCTCTCTCAAATTTGTAAGTGTGATTTTGCTCCGTTCTTTGAGTTCGTTGGTATCTTGCAGTTTGTATTGCCACTATTGCAGGAAGGTTTATTCCGTTTCATCCTGGGAGGATTTAATCCATTATCTTGGCAATTTATGAGGGAGTTAAAATTCCTTAAGGACACACAAGAAAATTGTGAACTCGGAATATTTCTTATCATTTACAATTTTTTTGTTTCTTCTAACAGTTTTATTATTTCTGTTTTAACACGGTGTAATCTACAGTATATTTACGAACCGTTAACCATTAAACCAAACCACTAAGTATAATAATCCTCTCGATAAGCAGTCCTACCAAAATCTAATGAACCCATAGGTTATACCTTGGATACCGGACAATATTCTCTTGAAAGGAAAAGAAAAAAAACTTCTGGACGACGACTTGTAAATACTTTCTATTACGTGACCTTTCTTTTAACGAGATTAATTAGTTGACAGATAAATCACTTCCATAAATGTCGTTTGTTCTTCTGCTTCCCTTGTTCATATAAAGCCTTAACAGTTGGGGGAAAAAAAGAATGTTTTGTATTAGAAAAGCATTGATCATTGCGCTAGTGCTTAGTTTGATAAAAAAAAAAAGCATGTAACAAATGATGATCGTACAAGGAGTAGTATAAGGATCGTGCTTCAACAATATTTTGAATACTAAAGATCGAGAAGAATGTATAGAAGTTGATTGAGCTAAGTGAAATGAATATTTTTTATTTTAAAAACGAAATAACGATTGGAAGATCTTATAGAGGGGAAATTTCCACACCCATCATTGCTGATCCCTTTAGGTAAATCGATTAAAAAAGATTTCATCAACAAGAACATTTTAAAAAATATTTACTCTTATGAAACACAAATAAGTCCCTCCGTCCCCTTTTTTTGGCATATTTCTTTATTAGTTCGTTCCTAAAAAAATTAATATATTATCTTAATGATAAATTTTATAGTTCCACAATTATTGTTATGTCATGTTTAACCCAAAAGTTTTAGTTTTATATCCACATGTAATACTATGACATGTTTATATATAATTACAAGTTTTAAATTATTTTTTTTATTTTTAAATTTCGTGTGAAGTCTAACCAAGCAAAACAAATGTAAATAGAGGGAATATATTGTTTCTCATTTACGTGCCTATGGTGCCTTCAAAAATAAAAAGTTCTCCCCTTTATATAGTAGGAGAGTTCCCATCCTAGTACAAGTCTAAATAAGGTAAAAATCTTTTGTTCCTAGTAAAACATAATCTGGCGTAGGTATCGGGCATGACCCACACCGTAATATCCGGTTGATGGTGGATATTCTGGTCCCTCGTTTGTCCTTTCCAATCGTGTTTCCTTTATCCTCAATTTTTTGTTTTGCTTGAGATCATTTTTTTCCCGTGTTCGGCCATGCCCTATTCTTGGCGTGTCCTTCATTCCTTCAGGTTCTGATCTTACGAGCCCTTGACTTTTGCCCGAGCTAGTACCGAACCATGTTGTCTCTCGTTTTTACATCAGAAAATCGAGGATAACTTTACTTTCGATTTTGCCCGTACACAACCTTCTACAACTAAAATTGAGCCAAAAAAAGACAGAAGTAGCCACCACTCTATGGGTACTATCTTCACGTTTCTGAAAATGTATTGGACCTTTATTTCTTAAAATAGAAATATAGTACACTCTTTTTTTGCATTTGACAGATCATGTTATTACTATATACAAAAGTACACGTATGCTTGGCGTGTTCTTCATATAGATTAAATATATTTCCGTTAAGAAAGGATCTCGAATGACAGAAATTTTCTGAAATGAACGTGACTGCTGTTCTCGAGATATATCATTTCTTTAATTGAAGATCAGCACAGTATTTAATTTATCATCAAACATTATTAGAATAATAAAAATAAAAAGCATAACATACACGTGCTTAGAATTGCACCTTCACGGAAACTCCAAAAATAAAATAAAGGTACTGCAGATCCTAGAGCTATAATTTGAAGGACAAGCGTATAAATAGACGCGCGCAATAAACCCTAGTAAGAACAAGTTCAGAAACTATTCATCCAAAACCTAATTAGGGAAAAAGAAAAAAAAAATGAATCCAATTGATAATGCAACCTTCTCTTTCTCTGACCTTGATTTTCTTTACTCAATTGAGCACCATCTTCTGAATGATTCGTATTTTTCCAACAATTTTTCGCCGATTAGTTCGGGCAATGTCGCAACTTCTAATAGTCCTAGCTCAAGTTTTGGCAGCTGCCTTTTGGATGAAAACATTGAACAAACAGCAACTCTCGAATCTCAATCCGAGCCCGAGGAACAAACTCAGGGCGGAAAGGCGGCGCGTGAGGGAAATACGAAGCAAAATTGGAGGTGATACAATAGGAGTGAGACGGCGGCCGCGGGGAAAGTTTGCGGCGGAGATAAGGGACCCGGAGAGAAGAGGCGCGAGATTGTGGCTAGGAACTTATGAGACTCCTGAAGATGCAGCATTGGCGTATGATCAAGCCGCTTTCAAAATCCGCGGATCGAGGGCTCGGGTCAATTTTCCTCACTTAATTGGCTCAAACATGCCTGAGCCGGCTAGAGTAAAAGGGAGACGTCAGAATTCATGCTCACCGGAGCCATCCTCCTCTTCATCCACCACATCATCCGAAAATGGAACAAGGAAAAGAAATATAGAGGTCATAAATTCTATAGCCAAAGCCAAATTGGTTGGTCATATACGCGATCTACAGATGTCACTATAACTATTCGAAAAGAAGAGTTTTCAGCTCTTTTTTCAAATGTAGTAACATTACTGCATAAATAACTTACTGTTCAATCATGTTATTTTCGTTAGTATGTTCATTATTTATGTTTTGTACGTAGTAATTAATTAATGGGGTGTTTCAACTTTGTTTGAGCTTCTTAGGCGGCCAAGGTACTTTGCGTAGAAAGCAGATGCAAAGCAGACAAAGGAGAAGTAAAGTTAGGGTCAGAAAAGCGTAATTAAGGAAGAGGAAAGCCGAAAAAGAAAGCGAGATAAAATCCAGGAGACAGTGTTATGAACGAGATTGGCCAAAAGACTAAGGTAAAGGGCCTGTTTGAAATATTAGAAAACTTTGTGTGGGACCCAGGGAAAGGGAGAGCAGTCGAGCTATTAAAAAGAGAATTAGGCGTTGCAAAAGGGATATGCCAATTATGTTGAAGCTTCGGCCCAAGTCGCTGCTTCTCATCTCCTCTTCTGACTCTATATCTCATCCCCTTTCTTCTTAGCTTTAGATTGCAATTTCTCTCCTCATCTACTCTCTATTTCCTTTAGTGTTAATTTTTATTGTTCTATTGCTATTTGGTTATTGTAATTCCGTTTTAGTGAGTAATATAGTCAATTGGGTTGGTTGTGATATCCGGTTTGTTACATTGGTGCTTTCATCCATCGGACTCCAATAGCGGGATGTTTCTCCCTAGATTCAGTGGTGACGACAACCCCGAGAATTGGATTTTTCGAGCCGAGTTATACTTCACATACCTTGGCTTCTCCAAGAAGGATTGGCTGCCCCTTCCTTCCTTCTACCTAGAAGGCGATGCCCTCGCGTGGTTCAATTGGTTATTTCGCAACAACCAATTCTATGATTGGAACCATTTCAAGGAGAAATTTCTTTTGCATTTTCAGAAACGGGCCTTCAGTACTACTGCGAGAATGGCAGTATTACATAGGAGTGTAATATGTTAAAATAAGTCATGGACCTAACTCATACCCCAAAAGCTAGCTCGAAGGGTGGAGTGTCCAATCTTTATAAGGAGACTAGAGATCTCATAAGGCTTGGGCAATCCTCCTTCCTTTGAGCTAGCTTTTGGGGTGTGATTTTGGCCTAAGGCTTATTTTGGTAAAATTAGTACGGACTAGTCAGTTTTCGGACTAATCATTCAAAAGTAGCTAGCGTTTGCAAAGTCATTGAAAAATAACCACTATCTGCAACACGGAAAGTTCCGGCATGATATACAGGAGATCAGTGCAACTATGTATTAACTTCCAGCATATTATGTTGGAATTCCAACGCGCGAAAAGTTCCAGTATAATATACTGGACCAATATATTATACTGAAACTCCAGCATATTCCGGTATACTTATGCTGGAACTCTAGTATATTATACCGGAGTATTTTTCCGGATTTTTGCACTACAGTGGTTCCACCAGTGACCTATGTGTCTCCTGCTCATAGTCGTATTTCCAACTTTTATGAGTCTGCCGCAACTCAAATTCCTGAACCCAATGCTTGTGTAGTTGATGGGGACAAGTATGCTATTGTCATAGACGAGATGTTTGATGAAAATCCCCACAGTCATGAAACTGCTATGCATTCTCAAGTTTCAAATGATGAAGCTCTATTAGGGGAATATGTTTTTTCGCCATTTCATAAAGGGGAATATGTTTTTTCGTTTATTCCCAAGGGACATGTTTCTGCTCCTTCCAGGTCTTCATCTCATCCTAAGGAACGTCTTCCTCCAATTCAGAGAATAGTTGTTTGTGGTCTATCTGCTTCTAGATCCGCGGTATAATGTTATGAATTACTTCCTCTTCGTGAAACTGTTTCTTTTTTTATCCGTTTCAAAAAAATTGACTCATCTCTAAATTTGGTAATAATTTTGTTTAAACTTATAATTTTACCCGTAACAAGAAGCTTTTACGACTACACAAATATTCTGGCCCTTTTTTGACTTGTTTAGGACCACAAATTCCAAAAAATTTTATTTTTTTTTTAAATTCCGTGTCTAATCAAACAGGTTAATGTTTCTCGGTTGTTTGGTCTGCTGAAACTCTCAAGGTAGTGCTGAAGTTGTCATATGAGAGAGGGATTTAGGACTGTAATAGGCGGAGTGCTATGCGCCCACTACTTTTTATGACGCAGAGTTTAAACTTAGTATTAAGATATATCTTAAGAACATTACGTATACCTCGAACAAAAGACAGCGGCTGCAATAAACCTGCTGCCTTTGTCAGTGTGTGGAGAAGTTGTAATACCAATTGTAGAAATACACTTATTTCGTGTTCCTCTTCATAGTGGGTATTGCAGCTAAAGAAATCTGAGAGTAATTGAGGCTTACCCTCTTAAAAGAAAAGAAAAAAACGGAGAAGTACTTAATGTTAGATGTTTGTTCTATTTTCTTATCATATTTGAGTTTTTTTCTTTTAGAAGAAAATTATAAATTTCATATTTGGCTCGTCATTTTTATTAAAGGAAAAGATTTGACTTTTATAAGTTGAGGATCATTCTTTCTCATCCAGTAATATCCACAATATAGTCATAAAGAGTTGGTGTTCAAGCAATAAATAGGGATTTCGGATAAAGATTTATTTTAGAAGAATTTGGGTTACTGATAATCAAATATATAATGAATAAAAGAAATTGACTTTAATAAGCAGAAGAAAGCAAAATAGATTAGTATATTGCAATAGTATTTCTTGTCCTTACAAATGTTCAATCTTCCTCGTTTATTGCTATCTCGAAGTAAAACGTTTTTCTCTTATCATAATAGAGTCTTTATGATAATTAATGGCATTAATGTAACGTTATAATTGGTAGTCATAACTGTCACGCCCCAACCTAGGGAGGCGCGGCCGGCGCTCGATCGAGTGAACCCAAACGAGCAAGCCTTATCACACACTTCCTACACCTAAAGTTAGGCTCTATTAGGCAAGGAAAGGAGTATATTCAACAGTGATAGTTCATTCCATATTACAAGCTTAAACCATAGCTAAAGTTAATTTCCAAAATTCCCATAAAGTTACAATCTATAGATAGCATGAGTTTATAATTACAACATAGTTCATGAACCCCACAACACATTTACATGACCCACACATATGTCTGCGGAGCCTCTAAGGATACAAAAGAAAAGTACGACAATGCCGGCAACAAGGCCCCGACTATACCAAAAAATAGAAGTCCACAACAACAAAGGGTATACAATACAACCCCTTGAAGGAGGAAGGGGCTCACCAAGATTTGGAGAAGAAGGTAACCTGCTACGTGCTATCGGTACTATCCGCAATGGAGCCACCTACATTCGTTTAAAAATGTAGCGCCCCCGACAAAAGGGACGTTAGTACCATGGAATAGTACTAGGATGTATAATTAAATACCATTTTACTAGAAAGGACTCTCAAGCAAGAACAAGGAAATCACAAGAGTAATTCAAATATTTTAACCGGACACCACATCATCACATAAATGAACCATATAATCTTCCACATAATTTTCGTAACTTAGTTTGGAGCATTTCTTTCATATACTCATCATTGTTCTTAGCACCACCGCTATCTTGAACAGAGCCCTATCACGACCCGATCGGCTAGGTCGCCTCATTTGAGATGTATACCTCAATCACTATTCCGTTTCCCTTTTTTCGGAATTTAATGTTTGCACATCACCCCCATGTGTACGGCATGATGTCCGATCACGGCCCGATAGGTAAGGCCGTGTTGCCTAGGCATTGTTCCTTTCTCATTAATCATCTCATTTGAATCTTTATTTCACATAGATCACATCAACTTATTGGCACTTAGGTCCACAGCTATCACATCAGTCCACTTTCAATATTCATCTTGCAATTTTATGGTCATATGTACACACTAGCAATCCAAGTTGCAAGCAAAGGCAAGTTTTCACATAGTTAACATAAAAATCTCAGTTTTAATCTTGGCTTGTAGCCTAGGCATTTCAACAAATGATTCATACTCTTCACACTTATCTAAATATCAAGGATAGAATATTACTCATAATGAGGCACACCCTTCATGTACATATATACATATTTGCGAATCAATTAATGTGAAATAACAATCAATATATCAACCAATTCTAGTCTTACCACACTTGCGTAAACGCCAAGGAGCTCAATTTCTAACAAAAGGGGGTTTTAGCCATACATACCTCAATATAGCTTTCGTTATCCTTACAGAGTTCTGAAACTCTTAGCACTTCGATCTATTGTGTAAGAATTACAAATTAAACCAAGAATTAGAGATGAGCTTGAGATTTTAGCTTGTTTAAGCATATTATCAAACACTACATGTGCATTGTGATCTTATGTCCTTTTTGAGAATTTCTATCATTTTATACCCCCAATTGCCTTCTTTTAGTTCACTACCTTCAAACACTCTATGGTTTGATATGCATGCAAGAAATTCATTCCTATACCCATGAACCGCCAAGCTAAGTATATTTTCTAGCGTGAATTTGAAACCAGAGATCAGGGGTCAAGTTTCTTACCTTTTGGTGTGAAGATTTAGGTGCCTCACTTGATTATCTTCAATGATTTAGCAAAGTTTCATGGAGAAATTTTGATGGGAAGCACTTTCCTTTCTAAGACCCTCTCTCTCTCTCTCTAAAACATCAGGAAATATGCTCAAAATGAGCTATAACACCAGATATATCGATAGGGGGGTTGGGTTTAAAATTTAGAAAACTGGAGTCCCTATCCCGATCTGCGATCGTAAAGCCGATATGCGGTCCGCAAAAATGCTTCCCAAAAACTAGATACACTGACTGAGTTTGCAGCAGAAATGCGGTCCGCATTCACGTTCTGCGGTCGCAAAGTGTACCGCAGAACTGACCTTTACAAAATTCCAAGAAAATTATGCGACGACTATGCGGTTTGCATTTTGATTATGCGATCGCATAGTTGACTTTAATTTGGCCAACACACTGACTCACTCTGTGGTAGATATACGACCTGAATACCTAGTATGCGACCGTATTCTAGACCGCATTATTGTACTTTTCTGGGAAACTTTGATTCTTGATTTTTAAATGCATAAGCTCGCCGCGAAGAATTTTACACATTCCTAACACATATTCATAATTTGGCACTATGAGCTTTTAAGTTTTGAGTACGAGTTTTCATAGGTCCTTACAACAAAGGATTCATTACAAACTCCATAATGCTTTCTGTAATTAATGCCTATTAATTACCAATAATACGCATCCGTACCTCTTTTTCTATTTAAGTTCATTCTTTTGATACTGCCGAATATGAATAGGTACGAGCATTTATCCTTTCTAACTTCCTTGGACCTCTGCCCGTGCCTGTTGAAGCTCGTGCCTCTTTACTTTGCCAATCAGTCACTTTTCTACTAGTCAACATGTCATGATATACCACCACATATTTAATTCTATACATGAACTCAATTTTTCCTAATACAGATAGTTCCCCCACTTGCCATTTATTCTTCAATAGAATAATTGGGAGGTGGATCTTATTAAAGCGGGAATATTTGCTGCCATTATTTCTTCTCTACAACTGACATTTCATTATGTCACTTCCATTTAATGCTCATGACACGTGGCATCCCCAGTTGGTTCTGCAACTTTTCAGTGCTTTTTAGGGCTTTTTATGGCTTCATTAATTACGAAACGACAGCTTCCATCATGATGTTTCTATCATGCGTCTTATTCTTTGACAGTTGCTTCTGAGTATAAACATAAGTTTTTATCTTTGTCTTTCTCATAAAAGGTTCAGAATATTCAACTCTAATTTTCTTCTTCCTCGTACTACTATGTCTTCTTCAAACCCTAACCCTCGGATAGTCCCTATTGTTGATAATATTTCTCTTGTGCCTATTAGAAGTAGAAGAGGAAGAAGACTTCATAGTTTAGGTTCTTCATCTTATCGAGATCATTATCTTCCTTCTACGATTTCAACTCCACCCTCTAGAACTAGAGGTTCTCTTTCCCAAAAGTCTTTATCTAGAAATAAAGAACCCAATGAACATCTTCGTGAACCTTTGGTTGATGAAATTGTTCCAGCTGAACTATCTTTTTATAATGATAGAGAGTCCATCAGAAACTAATTTTTCTCTATGTCTTCATTAGATTGTGCTAAAATTTACCCAACTCAGATCACTGAAGGTTTGATTTCTGTGGTTCGTAGAGATTGCCATTGGAGTCATGATTTCCCCATTATAATTCCAAATGCAAACCAAAGAATCACTTCTTACTTGACTGGGTTTTCTTACGTATATACATACCCTTTTACATTAAATTTCAAGCCCCCTATTGACCCGGTTATCATCGAATTCTGTTGTTTTTTCGATGTTTGCTTAGGACAAATTGGCCCTATCGTGTGGAGGGCTATTGTTTGTTTGAGGCATTTGGCCAACATGGCTGGCTTGCCTTTTACTTTTTTCCATTTAATCTACTTTTATTCTCCCAAACTTTTTCGTTATGGAATTTTTACTTTAGTAGCAAGAAGCAAAAGAGTTCCGGTTAGCCCAGAGGACGATAAAGACCATGGCTGGTATGCCAGGTTTGTTGCTGCACCCACTATTGGTTTAGTGGATAAAGAGAATGTTCCATTTTCTGAGAAGTGAAATTTTGCACGTAAGTTTTATTTTCATAACTTTTCTATGCCTTTTTTTATTTTTTATGGTTGTCATTTTAACTTCTTCTTCTTTTTAAGTAACCATGGAAACTTTTGATGAGATTCCCAATTTCTGTGGTTGGGTAGGAAAGTTATTAAGTGTTGCTCCGATGGAAGGTAGATCCTATAAAGACCTTTCTCATCGGTTTGGTTGGAAAGTGAAAACTCACGGTAAGTGCTTTTTCCTTTATATCCTTCATATTTTCATTCACTTCTTTCCTTAAAACTTACTTTGATCCTTCTTTTTATCAAGATTTCCCATTCGAGGCATAAGTGTTGAGGCTGTCGTAGATTCCAGAGTTTCTTTGGAAAGAGCCCAATAGATAATTTTGGGTTTTTCATAAAAAAGAAGGCTTCTGCTGATCAAGAGTTTGAAGAAGAGGAAGAACAAGATGGGGGTTCTTTGATAAAAAGGCCACGAGCTAGAAGACGCATTATTTCAGATGATGAAGCATCTCCTTCTCGTTCTGTTCCTTTAACCGAGCCTATTGAAGCCACCTTGGTAATTTCTGATGATGACACTCTCGCGGCTGCTTGTGATTCTGTTGATCAGCTTTTTGCTTGTGGGTTGGGTCCGGTTCCTAATGAAGTGTCCCTTACCTCTTTTTTCATGCCTACTCTTGTGACATCTTCTTTACCAGTTGTGACTGTTGTCATTGTTGCTCCGTCCCATTCTGTTTTGACTCCTTCCACAGTTCCTTCTACAACTGTCCATCATACTGAGGTTGGTTCCTCAAGTGGAAGTGAAGCTATGAAGAAAGTTATCATTAAGGTTCCTGCCAATGGTAATCTTTTGATAAAATCAGGTCGGGCTGATGTGTGGTTGAAACCTATGATCGGTCTAATTGAGAGATCCAAGCTTTAGAGTCACAACTCTTTAACTTGGATGAATGACATAGTGCAATCATCACTAAATGTATTCCTTTTTATGCTTTATTATTCCTTTCTTCTATTAAGGTTCTTACCCTTCCTCTTTTCTTAGATCAACCATGTTGGTACATAGATGATGAAGAGGGTTTCCTACATGGAGCAATTAATGCACGATTATCAAGTTGAAGCAGACAACTAGAGAGAACAGTATGAATGTCTTAGAATTTACATGGACGTGTTAGAAGAGAGCAAGTGTAACTTGTAGCAGCAATTGAAGGTTTTAACTTCAGAGTTGGCAGTTGAGAAGGCTTCCTCGAATCAAGTTGGCAAAGATAAGAATATCCTCGAAATATCTTTTTCTGAGCAACTCTCCAAGGCTAGTGAAGAGATCAGAAAATGGAGGGCTTTGTTAAGTGAGAAAGAAGTTTATGCTGGTGAACTTGTGCAAACTTTGACTCAGACTCAAGAAGATCTCCATGAGTCTTCTGATAAGGTCGTTCTTTAGAAAGTTCACGTGCTTCTCTTCAAACTTCTTATGATTCTTCCTTGGTTGAGAATGAAAAACTTAAAAGTGAAATTGATCAATGGGAGAAAGATTACGAGATTCTTTAGGACAAGACTGCAATTGAAGTGAGTTGGGCAATTTTAAACACTCGCCATGACACCCTTGTGGAAGCTAGCCAAGAGGGCTTTAACTTAGAGTCTGAATTAGCTAAGATAAAAGAAACTATTGAAAAGACTCAGCAAGACCAAGACTTTCCTTCTCCCATGGCAAATACCCCCGAGCATATTGAAGATGATATGGGTATGGTGAATGCTCCTACTCCTTCAAGCCAACTTGAACCTTCTACTGCTGGTGACCCTGCTTTAAACCCCTCTTCAGCTCCTCAGTGACAAGTTTATGAAATATGACTTCTCTATTTTTTTTTCTTTTGGTGGAATGTGGTTATAACCCCCCGTTCCCATTTGGGGGTTTAGTTTTTTGGAAATTATAAATCCCCAGACCTTTTCGGGGTGTTTTTGTATAAATAACAAATAGTTTATGACTAATTTTGTACTTAGTCTAAAATTTTTAATATTAAGATGTTTTCTATTTTAACTTAGTTATTTTAAGCTTCTGTTTTGCTCGTCTTTGCCTTTTTACTTAAGGACTTGTTAATTAATTCGTGGGTTTATATTTTACTATTTTTTTTATTTCATAAAATGCTTTATTAACTTCATGGATATTTGAATCACACATAAATTTTATAAAAGAGGGCCCTTTTATTTTCGACACTTAATGAAGAAGACGTCTCAACTTCATAATGGTGTAAATGTACGACAAGAGAAATAGGAACACACATGTTTCTTGAAATAACTTTGATAAAGTTTTTATTTGAACTTTTTCAAGTTTAAATAACATCTTACATGTGTTTAAATAACTTCTATGACTTTTTCGTAACTATTTTTTTTACAACAAATTTCAAAAGAGGAAATAAAATTCAAGGTTTTCCTTTATAACCTATTATTATACATTGCCTTTAACCTAGATATCATAAAATTTTGAAATCTATAAGGTTTTTCGACTGGCTTTGTGTTATTGGCTAATAACTTTGCTCTGAACTTGACTCATTCAATGAGTATACTTTGAGTCTTTGATTTGTACTTTCGACTATCTTCTTCAGTCTTCTTTTACTTCCTTATACATATGTCGTATGTATATTATATAGTCCCCTAAGTGTTTGAGCTTTGAAGTATGAAATCTCGAGCACTTCATTACTCCTCTCATTCGGTCCTTTTCCTGAAAAGGAAAAAATGTATGGGACTCGGAGGTGCAATTATAGATGAAGACTGCTTAACCCGTTTGAATTTCTATTAGAATAGTTGTAACCCTAGACCGAGAATTTATACTTTTCACGTGTCTTGTAGGTCATGATTCATCATTTAGTACATGTTAGCTTTTTCGTATCATCTAAAATTGTAAGTAAAATTTTAACAATTCAAGAATAAAATTGTAAAATGAGGATACCTGACCCTGGATATTTCTTTTCTTTAGAAATAGTATACCGTCAGATGAACGACATTCCAATGTGAAGGTAATATGTTGTCATCCATTGTTTCCAGCTCGTATGCTCCTTTTCCTGCGATACCATGAATCTTATAAGGACCTTCCTAGGTTGGACTTAACTTTCCCACATTAGCCGCTATCGTGAATTGAAAAATCTTCTTGAGTACGAAGTCCCCAATCTTGAAATATCTTAGGCGAGCTTTCCGATTATAATATCATTCCATAACTTGCTTTTGTGTTGTCATTATTATTAATGCAACTTCCCTTCTTTCTTCAAGTAAATCTAACTTTATTCGCATTTCTTCTTCATTAGATTCCTCAGTTGCTTGTGCGTATCTCGTGTTTGGTTCCCCTGTCTCGACTGGGATCAAGGCTTCAGCTCTATATACCAGTTAAAAGGGTATTTCTCTTGTACTTATTTTTGTTGTCGTACGGTAAGCCCATAAAATACCAGGTAACATCTCTAGCCAATTGCCTTTGGATTCCTCCAATCGTTTCTTCAAATTGTTAATAATGACTTTATTCGTCGGTTCAGCTTGTCCATTACCCACCAGATGGTAAGGCGTTGAGGTAATCCTTTTGATTTTCTAACTTTGAAAAAATACTGTAATCTGTGCACCTACAAATTGTGGGCCGTTGTCACATACGATTTCCTCTGGTACGCCGAATCGGCATATGATACTTCGTCAAATAAAATCTTTGACCTCTTTTTTTCGTACCTGTTTAAAAACACCTGCTTCCACCCACTTAGTAAAGTAACCAGTGAGTACTAGCAAAAATCTTACCTTACCTTTTGCTTATGGTAGTGGACCCACGATATCCATCCCCCACTTCATAAAAGGCCACGGTGCAATGACTGGATGTAATAATTATGTGGGTCTATGCATATTGTTACCGTATCTTGGCACTTGTCACATTTAGCTACAACGTTTTCCGCTTCTTCCATTTTGGGCCAATAATAGCCCTCTCTAATCATGGTTTTCACTAAAGATCTTCCTCCTGCATGATTTCCACAATTTCCTTCGTGTATTTCTCTCATCACATAATTTGTTTGAGAAGGTCTGAGGCATTTTTCTAAATGACCACCAAACATTTTTCGATAAAGATTTCCTTGCTTTAAGAAGTATCGAGCAGCTTTTTTGCGAAGCACGTGAGCCTTTTTCTTATCTTCAAGGACGGTTCCATACTGCAAAAAAAGTGACAATCTCGTTCCTCCAATCCAAAGTTAAATTATTGAAATTTACCTCATTTATATCTTGATCGAGTGCTGAATGAAATAGATGTATTACAGAGGCATTTTCCTCATTTGTTACTTCTGCTACAGATGCAATATTAGCTAAGGCGTCTGCCTCAACATTCTCCTCTCGTAGTATCTGCACAACCTTTCAGGTTTGGAATTGTCTAACCAAATTTCATTCCTTCTCCAGGTATTGCTAAATTCTTGCCTCCCTGGCTGTATAAGTCCCCAGCTACAAGCTGCGAATCACTTTTGATTATGACCTGCTCTATGCCAAGTTCACGTGCCAGTTCTAAACCTGCAATCACAGCTTCAAACTCTGCCTCATTGTTAGTCACAAGATGACATTTTATAGCTTGTCGTATGGTTTCACCCGTAGGTGGTACTAAAATAATTCCTAGACTTGCCCCTTTCACATTCTATGAGCCATCAGTAAATAAGGTCCAGGTTCCTAGATTAGATCTATTGAATACTTGTAGTTCTTTTTCTGCTCCTAGTTGCATCCCTTGGCTAAAATCGGCCAAAAAATCTGCTAACACCTGTGACTTTATTGTAGTTCTAGGTTGATATGTGATGTCATATTCACTCAATTCTACGGCCCATTTGGCTAACTCACCCGATAATTCATGTTTGTGTAATATATTATGTAGGAGATAAGCAGTCACTACAGAGATAGGGTGGCATTGAAAATAAGGCCTTAATTTCCTAGATGCCATGATTAATGCAAGTATATGTTTTTCTAGTTGAGGATACCATGTCTCGGTATCTAATAACGATTCGCTAACATAATAAATTGGAGATTGTTTACCTTAGTCTTCACGAACCAAAATAGCTCCCACCGCTACTTCTGAAACAGTAAGGTAGATAAGCAACCTTTTCCCATCTTTTGGTTTTGTAAGCAACGGTGGATTTGATAAGTAGACTTTCAAGTTTTTGAGCGCTTGTTGACATTCTTCAAACCATCAGAATTGATCATGCTTTTTAAGAGCTGAAAAGAACTTAAAGCATTTTTCCGATGACTTGGAAATAAATCTTCCCATGGCCGCAATTCTTCCCGTCAGTCTTTGCACCTCTTTGTTACTTGTAAGCATGTCAAGAATTTCTTCAATGGCTTTAATCTACACGGGATTTACTTCAATACCACGGCTAGAAACAAGAAAACCCAAAAACTTACCTAATGAAATGCCAAATGCACATTTCCCGGGATTTAGCTTCAAATTAAATTTTCATAAGATCTGAAATGTATCAGACAAGTGCGTTATATGATCTCCTAATTGTTGAGATTTGACAAACATATCATCTATGTAGACTTCCATAGTTTTTTTTAAATGTTCTTGGAACATTTTGGTCACCAACCTTTGATATATGGCACCAATATTTTTTAGGCCAAATAGCATTACTTTGTAACAGTAAGTCCCTCTGTCTGTTATAAATGAAGTATTTTCCTCATCTAGGGGATCCATTTTGGTTTGATTATACCCTGAATATGTATCTAAAAAGCTTAACAATTCATGTTCTGCAGTAACATCAGTTAATTGATCTATATGTGGTAACGGAAAAGAATCTTTAGGACGAGCTTTGTTAAGGTCAGTGTAGTCTATACAAACTCACCATTTGCCATTCTTTTTTAGTACTACTACATTAGCTAGCCAATTAGGATATGTTACCTCCCAGATAGACCCAATTTTTAACAGTTTTTGGACCTCATCTTGAATTACCTGATTATTAAAAGATCCCTGCTTTCTTTTCTTTTGTTTGATAGGTGGATACGATGGATCTTCATTTAACTTGTCAGTCATTACTTCCGGGGGTATGTTTGTCATATTAGAATGGGACCAAGCAAAGCAATTCACGTTAGTTTTCAAAAATTCAATCAACTTACCTTTCATTTTGTGGCTTAAGTTAGCCCCAATGTAGACTTTCTTTTTAGGCCATTGTGTGAATAGTTCTACAACCTCCAACTCTTCAATCATTGTTTTGATATTTTCATTTTCTTCCGGTTCTTGGATGGAATTGGGCCTTGAGTCCACATCTATTCGCCCATGTTCAGATGAGGCTTGCATCGTAGTATCCTCAACTGGATTCTGTAATTGCTACTTTTCTTCATTTTTTGTGCTTGATTCTGCTACAGAGTTGATGCTCCTGGATGTTTGTTGATCCCCACGAATTTGACATATTCCCCATAGTGATGGGAATTTAATAACTCGATGTGGGGTAGACGGCACAGCATCCATCTCATGAATCCACGGTCTACCAAAAATCATGTTGTAAGCTATTTCTATCTCTACCACCTGAAATTTTGTATCTTTGACAACTCCTTATGCGAATGTTGTAAGTACTACCTCATTTTTTGTCACAGCGCTTGAATTTTCAAAGCTAGATAAAGCATGTGCCTTAGGTACTAGCTTATGTTCGATTTGCATCTTGTTTAATACTCTTAGCAAAATGATGTTCACGGAACTACCTGGATCAATTAAAACTCGTTTCACATTAGTATCATGTACAAGTAGAGATATTACTAGTGCATCGTTGTATGGGGTTAACACGCTGTCCGCCTCTGCATCATCAAATGTAATACTCTCCTCTTC
The DNA here is from genome assembly GCA_026770625.1 of Nicotiana glauca. Taxonomy (NCBI): domain Eukaryota; kingdom Viridiplantae; phylum Streptophyta; class Magnoliopsida; order Solanales; family Solanaceae; genus Nicotiana; species Nicotiana glauca. The sequence continues at coordinate 44,460 of MU781780.1, forward strand.
CAAAACATTTCAAACTCGCTTCCCGTGTGTAATTGTAACTTTTGAAATTTACTTGACCGCCGTATATGTCACGCCGTTAATTTCTTTTCCCCCACTTATAACATTAACGGTCTTTTTTGGAGAAGGAGGTTTATGGGGCTCTTGCATGTTCTTCATGTATTCTTGCTTACCTTTTTCACTAAATAGCTCGGTAAGATACCTTTGCTTTAATAAATGGTCTGCTTCACCTTGTAGCAATCTACAATCTGCCGTTTTATGACCATGATAGTAGTGAAACTCGCACCAGTGTTCAAGATTACGCCTATTCGGATTTGATCTCATTTCCTTTGGCTACCGCACCTTATTACCCTTGCTTCTTAATACTGCTACTAACTCTGAAGTGTTGAAATTAAAATTGTAACCGCCAAATCTTGCCTTCAAACTTCTATCATCATCTCGTGTCTCTCGTGCATTTCGATCTTTTCCAAACCTTGATGGTGAACCCGACTCTCTATCTCTCGATCTGTGATTATACCTTGAATTGTCCTATTTTGAACTTGAGTCTCTTCCCTCTGGGCCCATGTAGGGTTTGTATCTATTTTTATAGGACCTTTTTTTAGTTTCAGCACGTCTCGAGTGCACCTTCTCCTCTTTTTAAGATCGGGAGATAGTATCTTCTTCTATCCTTAGCTTCGTGATGTATTTGTTGTAAACATAATTCCAGGTTGTTGCTAGAAATTAATGTAGACTTTGTTTGAGTTGTTTCGTGGCTTTTGAGCTTTTTTCATTCAAATTACTGGCAAAAGCCATATCTGCCCAGTTATCAACTACGAGTGGTAACGTCATCCTTTCACACTGGAATCTATCTACGAATTCTGTAAGCAACTCGGAATCCCCTTGCTTTATTTTGGAAATAACTTCCATTCTTCTTTCGACGTTTTGAGTTGCCGAATGCACTTTGATAAATGAATATGCAAGCTCAATTTTTGGGTAAGAGAGAATACCATGTTAATGCTCCCTTGGTGAGTATTTCATCGAATTTCTTGACCAATACTGATTCAGTTTCTTGTTTAGTTAAGTCATTGCCCTTCACGCCAGTTATGAACGCAGTCACGTGATCTCGCGGATCAGTTGTGCCATCATATTTTGGAATGTTAGGCACTTTGAACTTCTTCAGAATCGTCACAGGAGCAGCACTGGGCTTCCATGGTTGGTGTGAGTATTTATTCATATCTATTCCCTTGATTACAGGCGGTACTCCAGGTATTTGATCTATGCTATCGCTTTGCTCCTTCAGCTGTTTCTGTAAGGTTAATATCAAATTTTCTAGGTTAGAATTAACTATGTTACCTGGTTCGCCATCAGGAGACTCGCTAGGAGTTCCACCACCGGCCGAATTAACGAGCCTAGAATGTGGGTTATCTAAAGTATTGTGATTCAGAGTTGGTGTTGGTGGTGCAGCCGATAACTGGTTGGTAAAAGCCTAGAGAGCATTATTGATTTGTTGAGCAATTAATTTCTTCAAAGCATCATTGAGTGCTTTTTGGTTTGCAATTCTATCATTTTGATTTGCTTTAGACCCGTTTAGGTTCACAACTCTGTTATTTGCTTCAGAGCCATCTGGAATCCCTTCTCGTGACTGTCGCTGTGAATCATGCGGTGAGGGAGGCGGGTATCATCCATGTCATTCACTTGATGTTGTAGATCTTGGAGTGGTAAATTGTGTCGGTTATTGTAGTTGACATTTGACATGGTGGTTTTTGATGAAATAATTGATTAGGAAAGCAAGCTATTATCAGATTCTCGATAATGGAACCAATTTGTTCAACAAAAAGTAGAGATTTCGGTCAAACCTTTATTTTAGAAGAACTCGGGTTACTGATAATCAAATACTCCCTCCGTTTCAATTTATGTGAACCTATTCCTTTTTGATCCGTACAAAAAAGAATGACCTCTTTCCTTATTTGGAAATAATTTACCTTTATGCTATGATTTATAGCCACACAAAATATTTGTGCCTCATTTTACACCACAAGTTCAAAAGTCTTCTCTCTTTTCTTAAACTCCGTGCCTAGTCAAATGGGTTCACATAAATTAAAACGGAGGGAGTATATAATGAATAAAAGAAATTGACTTTAATAAGCAAAAGAAAGCAAAATAGATCGGTATATTGCAATAGTATTTCATGTCCTTACAAATGTTCAATCTTCCTCTTTTATAGTTATCTTGAAGTAATACGTTTTTCTCTTATCATAATAGAGTCTTTATGACAATTCATGGCATTAATGTAACGTTATAATTGGTAATCATCACCGGTTCATTTCAAACTCCATAACGCTTTCCGTAATTAATGCCTATTAATTACGAATAATACGTATTTGTGCCTCTTTTGCTATTTAAATTCATCTTCTGATATAACTGCCGAATATCAATACGTACGAGCATTTATCCTTTCTAACTTCCTTGGACGTCTGCCCGTGCCTGTTAAGCTCGTGCCTCTTTACTTTGCCAATCAGTCACTTTTCTACTAGTTCACATGTCATGATATAGTACCTCATATTTAATTCTATACATAAACTCAATCAATACAGTTGGAGAGTCTTGTTTAGGGGAGAACTTTTCAGCACAAGTGTTAGTGTGTCACTTGTGTTTGCCTCTTTGTGATGCTATTCTCTCGATATTTTGTACTTTCTTTTATATAGTGGATTGCTCATCTCCGCTCATAGACATAGGTCAATTGATCAAATTACATAAAATGTTTGTGTTTCTTTTTTTTTTTTTTTTGGATTTATCGGTGTTCAAGGTTTGCTTTATTAGCTTCCGCATGACATCTGATTATTTCGATCCTAACAATTAATGCTCATTAAATTTGCATAATTGTGGATTGCTCATCTCCGCTCATAGACATAGGTCAATTGATCAAATCACATAAAATTTTTATGTTTTTTTTTATTTATCGGTGTTCAAGGTTTGCTTTATTAGCTTCCGCATGACATCTGATTATTTCGATCCTAACAATTAATGCTCATTAAATTTGCATAATTTTTTCATGGACAAAAAAATGTCTTTTAGAAACTTGTTTTAAAAAATTATATTTGGATATCCGTTGTTTGAAAAACGTCTTTTTAGAAAACATATGCTGTTTAATTAGGTATATGTTCTCTAAGAAGTTGAAAATATTAACTCTAACTATCAATAATTTCAACTCATTAAAATTTACAAGTAAATCGCCATTCTGTAAACTTTTAACCATGTCAATAAAATACTACTTCTATAAGGTATATATTCAATGTTTAATGATTTAGAAACTGATATTCGTCAATCAGTTCCGGTTTGTAATGATCAACCTTAGTTTCTGATTTCAATAATATCTGGTCTTTTTTAGGAAAAAAGAAAGAAAAAAAAGTTGTTAAAATAGACTTGACGCGTGTAGGCTTCCTCTTCACTTCGGCAAATTTGACAAAAAAACCAAAAAAAAAATAATAATAATAATAAAAAAAAAAAAGAAGATCATAATCAAATCATATGGAATCTTCTCCAATATTGACATGCGTGTTTGACAAATTTAAATTATTAAACAATGTTTAATTCTCAACACTGTATCGAGGCTCTTTTTGTACTCTTTTTTTATTTATTAGATGTGTTTTCTCTAAAAATCATAGAGCCACGGTGGTACTAATTATTGTTAAAAAAGTTGCTGAACGAATTTTAGAATAATCACAAAAAGTGTGAAAGCTCCCCCACATATAAAATTAAAGTCGATGCAGCTCGTCTTTAATTAACAGATATATTTAAGTGAATTATCAACCCAGCTACTACACTTTGATATTATGATGCTCCGCCAACTGGAAACGAAAATGAGAAATCAAATAGGTCTTGAAATATAACCATGAATTTGCTGATATTCTAAAGGTCGTCCCGATAAACAAATTATAAGGAGAAGAATCCATAGTTAAAATGTATTCAAGCATTAAGGGGTTGTTTGGTAGGATGCATTAGATAAAATAGTGTATGTATATAGTGTATGCATTAGCTTTGTGTATTAATAATATCTTATTTCGTGCAATTTTTGAACCTATACATTAATTACACAAGCATTAATTATACACCTTATTTGGTATTATTCTATACATAACTAATGCATAGGAAATCATGGTATAACAATGCAATATATATTTTTTTTTTGGTAATTAAATCTTTTATTTATTAGGGAAATATTTACAGGTAAATCAAAAAACCTTACATATGATCCTGCTTTCCTATACTTCACCCCTCCCCACTTTTCTATTATTTACATTGGGTATCAATCTAGACTATGTAGGACTTTTTCTATATGTCTATTACTTAGACAGTGAATCTCCTATATAATCAGCTTGCATATTATCTCCCATCCTTTTGTCTTGGCTTGAAAAATTCGAGCATTCCTTTCTTGCCACACATAGTACACAGTTGCTGCTAATACCATTTTATATTGTTCTGCTGCTGTTTTTTTACTCTTAGTCCACATCTCAAACCATCTTAGCTCCTCATCCCATCCATGTACTGATCTTTTAATCTCTTGTCATACTAACAGTTTACTCTATAATGCATTTGCATGTGGGCATTCAATAAACAGATGCTAAATGGTTTCATTAGCTTGTTTGCATAGGACACAATCTTGGTCAACTTGTACTCCTAATCTATGTTGTCTGTCTCTTGTGTATAGTTTGCCATGTGCCGCCATAGTTAATAAAAAAATTCACTTGGGGCATCCTATGTTGTGACAGACAACTCTTCTCCAGCTTACTTTGTCAAATCTTCCTCGCAATCTGTGATATATGCTTTTGATCGAACATTTGTTCATCTTTATAATATTATCATAGCTGAATCTTGCATCCATAAGTGTCTTCTTTGCCTTCATTATGTTACTCACCATCCAAGATGTTTGCTTCAGTTGAATATCCCATATGTGTCTATCTTTAATATGGTAACTATGCATCCATTGTATCCACAGCTTCTTCTTTTCTTCGCAAAGATTTCAGTATTGTTTGCATATGAAAACTATGTTCCAGATGGTTATGTTCATGATATTAAATCCCCTAGCTGACTTAGGTAGGCAGACTTTCTCCCATGCCAATAGAGCCTGTTTTGAAACACTACCTACTCTTGTCCACAAGAAACTTCTGCAAATTGCTTCAATTAGCTTAGTGATCTTTTTAGGGAGCACAAAAATTTGTGCCCAATAAGTTTGAATAGAGAATAGCACTCTTTATCAGTTGAATCCTTCCAGCATAAGATAGAAATTTGGCAATCCATGAGGTTGTTCTGGCTACTATTTTATCAATCAGAAGTTGCCATTGTACTATGAATATTCTTTATGAGCATAGTAGAGCACCCAGGTATCTTACTGGTAGTTCTCTTCTCTGAATTCCTAGAAATTCTAGGATTTCCTCTTGTGTAGCTTTTATGACCCCTCCAAAGAATATGGATCTTTTGTTTTTGTTAATCACCAGACCAGAAGCTTTTGAGAACTCTATAAAACAATGGAACAGTAACTTGGCTGATCCTATATCACCCCTGCAAAACAATAAAAGATCATCAGCAAAACCAAATTGCAAGATTTGCATCTTTGCACACTCGGGATGATAGTTGAAGTTTGGAATTTGATTCAATGTCTTTAAGCTTCTTATTAAGTATTCCATTGCCAGCACAAACAAGAATAGAGACATTGGACTCCCTTGTCTCAACACCTTACTAGCTTTAAAAGGCTTTGTCAGTGCTCCATTAATCATAACTATATATGTGATAGTTTCCATACAAGTCATGATCCACCTTACAAATTGTTCTGGGAAGGCCAAAGAATTCAGCACCTGCTCCATGAAAGCCCATTCAATTGAGTCATAAGCTTTTTGCATATCCAATTTCATCATACACCTAGGTGATATTCCTATCCTTCCATATCCTTTCACTAGTCCATGGCTAAGGATGATGTTATTTGTGATTACTCTGCCAGGGACAAATGCAGATTGTGTACTGTCAATCAGTGTATCCATAACTCCTTGCAACCTCTTAGTTAAGACCTTAGGGATCACTTTGTATAATACATTACAACAGGAGATAGGTCTGTACTCTTTGATACTAGCAGGGTTCCTGACTTTAGGGACTAAGGTAATTGTTGTACAGTTGACAAGTCTGTACATTTGAGTTATTTCAAAAAATTCCAATACAACCTGAATTACATTCTCTCCTATAATTTGCCAGGATTTCTTGAAGAATACTGCATTAAAATCATCATATCCTAGGGCTTTTAGATCACTAATGTCCTTCAATGTTTCCCATACTTCTTCCTTAGTTACTCGCTTTATAAGTTGTAGATGTTGATCCCTATTTAATATTGCACCCAGTTTCATGACATTTGGGTTGATGGCTGGAATGTTTTCAGCTCTTGACCCCAGTAGCTTCTTGTAGTATCACAATATTTCTACTTCTATGTCATCCTCCATTACAAGTTGAGTTCCCACATCATTTGTTAGAGTCTGTGATTGTGGCTAGGAACTTATGAGAATCCAGAAGACGCAGCATCGGCGTATGATCAAGCCGCTTTCAAAATCCGCGGCTCGAGAGCTCGGCTCAATTTTCCTCACTTAATTGGCTCTAACATGCCTGAGCCGGCTAGAGTAAAAGGGAGACGTCGGGAACCATCCTCCTCTTCATCCACCATATCATCCGAAAATGGAACAAGGAAAAGAAATATAGAGGTCATAAATTCTATAGCCAAAGCCAAATTGGTTGGTCATATACGCGATCTAGAGATGTCACTATAACTATACGAAAGTATTCAGTTCTTTCTTCAAATGCATAAATAACTTACTGTTCAATCATGTTATTTTCGCTAGTATGTTCGTTAATTATGTTTTGTACATAGTAATTACTGTTAGATGTTTGTCCTGATTTTCTTATCATATTTGGTTTCCCTTTCTTTTAAAGGTAAAGGTTACATATTTACCTTATTTGAGTTTTTCTTCTTTTAGAAGTAAATCATAAATTTCCATATTTGGTTAGTTATTTTTCTTGGAGGAAAAGGTTTTAGACTTCTATAAGTTGTGGATCATTCCTTCTCATCCAGTATCATTCACACTGTAGCCATAAGGAGTTGGAGAGTCTTGTTTAGGGGGAGAACTTTTCAGGACAAATATTAGTATGCCACTTGTGTTTGCCTCTTTGTGATGTTGTTCTCTCGCTATTTTATACTTTCTTTAATAGTGGATTGCTCATCTATGCTCGTGGACATGGGTCAATTGATCGAATCACATAAAATATTTGTTTTTTTTTTTTTTTTGGTCTGATTTATCGTAGGTCAAAGTTTGCTTTACTAGCTTCCACACGATATCTTATTATTTCGATCCTAACAACTAATGCTAATTAAATTAGCATAATTTTTTCAAGGACAAAAAAATGTACTTTAGAAACTTGTTTAAAAAAATTATATTTGGATATCCGCTGTTTAAAAACGTCTTTTTAGAAAACGTAAGCTGTTTAATTAGGAATATGTTCAGAGGTTGAAAATATTAACTCTAATTCTTTACTTTATAAAACTATCAATAATTTTAACTCATTAAAATTTACAAGTAAATCACCATTCTGTATACTTTTAACCATGTCAATAAAATACTACTTCTTTAAGGTATATATTCAATGTTTAATGATTTAGAAACTGATATTCGGCAATCAGTTCCGATGTGTAATGATCCACCTTAGTTTCTCATTCAATAATATCCGGTCTTCTTTAGGAAAAAAGAGTAAGAGAAGAAAAAAAAGTAGTTAAAATAGACTTGACCCGTTTAGGCTTCCTCTTCACTTCTGTAATTTTGACACAAAAAAAATAAAAAATCATAATCATATGGTATCTTCTCTAATATTGCACATGCGTGTCTGACAAATTTAAATTATTAAAGACTTTTTAATTCCAAACACTGTGTCGTCGCTGTACTTGAAACTATAAACTAATCATCAAGATTCTTTTTGTACTCTTTTTTTATTTATTAGATGTGTTTTCTCTAACAATCATAGAGTCACGGAGGTACTAATTATTATTAAAGAAGTAGCTGAACAAATTTTAGAATATTCGCAAAAAGTGTCAAGGCTCCCCCATATATATAAAATCAAAGTCGATGCAGCTCGACTTTAATAAACAGATATTTAAGTGAATTATCAACCCAGCTGCTACACTTTGATGTCATGATGCTCCACCAACTGGAAACGAAAATGAGAAATCAAATAGGTCTTGAAATATAATCATGAATTTGCTGATATTCTAAAGGTCGTTCTCTATGGGTCAAAATCTGACCAGACGAGAATCGGCATGGAAAGGAAAGGCGAAAATTTACTTGAGGCGGCCGTATACATTCACCACTATAACGACACGCACCTCGGCCATGGCCGAGGTCATGTATTCAGAACGTTGGGGAAGCGAACTGGATGTTACGATATTTTAAAGGGTCAACCCGTAATATAGTCAAACGACTTAAGCACTATGGTTTATGGCCAATGGGTAAGAGAGAAGACCTGGTATATAAATTATGTAAGAAGAAGAAGGGGGGGGGGGGGGG